>OOFE01029433.1:30722-44723 GCA_900323365.1 Monocentris japonica
GGCGCTCTTTTCCTTGTCTGTTCAGCCACGGTGGCTATCGCTGCTCATGCTAACCACCCCAGTTCCTCTTCTGTTTATTCCAAACAAACCACTGTTGCTGCCAGAAACGTAGAATGTATCACTTCCTGTGTGCTAGAGGATTTTTCCCTGGAAACACCTCCTCAATGCCAGTAAATGTTATAACTTTCATCAACTGGGTACAATTTGAATCACTATAGTGTCATGTCAACATATTTATGTAGATGGAAATGTTGCAGATTATTACTTAACTGTTGGATGGCTCCTTTCCCAATTGTAACCTGAAGCCAAGGGAGGAATCTTGCCCTCATAGCAAACCTGGACCAGTTCTTCTAGAGAAACCTTCTGCAACCCTGAGCATTTAGGGGGAGATGACATGACTGAGGCTGAGTTTAATACCATGAGCAGTGTTTCTCAAAGGTTGTCAGTAGTGATTGATGACTTGCCATTGATGTTTCATTTAGAGAGCCCAGTAACTCATATTGTCTCAGGCACTAGTTTCTCAGTCCAGTATAAATGGCAATGCAACATTAGATGACTATTCCTTCCATCTGATGATCGAGGCTACGTTTCAAATGTAGTTTGTGTCAGTACAAACACACCAGATGGACTATGTGATAGGTGTAATGCGTTATGGTCATTGTAGTTCACTAACATGATTTTGGTGCTTGGCAGCATTAAATCTTGATTGTTTGAAAACTACATTGGTGAGAATCGCCAGCTTCATGCATTATGGCACCCAAAATTAATCCATGTACTTGGATGATGAGGCGTATCAAACTCAAGTCGCCTAGCACCCCAGCAGACAGAGGATGAGCAAGAGGGCAAGGATGACGATGATAATGTTTCCTCAGCACAGTGAAAGATGTCACTTACAGCCTGGCTGGCTGGTCCGGCAGGCCAAGCTGGACATGAGAGATGTGATGACAAATGTACCGCTGGCACATTTGAATAGAATAGAATAGAATAGAAATGTTATTGTCCACACATGTGGAACTTTGGCTTCATTGTGAGAGTTAAAGTAAAAACAAGATCTGATAAATCCATCAATAAGATCATGGTATCTGGGATAAAATACCTCTTTAATACATCCCTTTAGCCTCTGGGCATTCTATAGCATCTCCTAGAGGACAACTCAACAAGTTCATTTAAAAGGGAATGCTGAGCTTTTTGCTTGGTATGAGTCACATACTGCATATCTCTACAGAGTTTCTCTGTAGTTTTCCAATAATTTCCATGTTCACAATCTTTGATAGTTTACTCCTAAGGTTACCATACCACGTTGAAATGCTAAAACTCACTTTCGATTTTGTACACCAACTCTAAACTGACTGACAGCGATATTATTTAGCCTCCTCAGGAGATACAAATGCTGCAAAGCCTTTTTTTAAAGCCGTATTCTCCTCTTGCTTTGAAATGCAGCTCCAGAAATGTGCCAAGATACTTTTTCTAGATAACAAGCTACCACGAATCTCGCAGGCATGGGGATGGCTCAGTTCCGATCATTGACAGACACTGAATTAAAGTTAAAAATTTCTGGATTTTGCAAACAAACTCAACATTCTCATTTGCAGTTTAATATCCTTTTAAATGCATGCAGAAGAACAGAATCCACTAAGATATATTTTCCTATCTTCGGTTTCTCATTCAGATAACTGGTCAGTTCAGATTTCTGAGGCTGAGATAAAGAAGGTCCTATCTAGCTCTTACAGCGAGCATGCAACAGACAGACAGGTTTCTGGTCAAACAACCTCTTCACTCTGTATGCCTGCATTATTCAGGATTTCAGGTCTGAAATATGAATGAATTTCATACACTTCAAAATGGACTTGTGGTGTACAGAATGGATTCTTTAATCAGACAGCAAGACAGAAAGGAGAAACAGTGTTTTGGCAGACACAGGGCGCTGTGTCCTGGCCGGCTGTTTTGAAGTGAAAACCTTTGTAAATTCAATTTTGGTGATAGACATGGTTGAATTGAAGGATGGTGTTGAGGAATTGTTATGATTCTGGGTCTCATGAAACTTTTAAAAAAAACCTATTGCATAATTTTAAAATGTGTGGCCCTCAGTTAAAAGATAAGGCTGTTATTTCTTAATTCCTGAAAGGTTGACATTTTAAAAATATGACCTGTCTAGATTTAAAGCTGCATTTGGCAACTTCTGCAAGGCTCCAAATGACAGAAAGAGGCAACTGTTTGAAATATGTTGACTTTTATACCCTTTTATATCCTGTAACATGACAATACACACACAACACACTCATGTTTACCAACCCGGCTGGTCTGTGATGCTTCACACCAAAGGATACCAAAGGGACGAAAGAGGAAAAGATCTTACGGTGGCGAGTCCAGCTTTCTCTGGAGGGAGTGCTCAATCACTGCTGTTTAGAAGCAAGTTTTAAGTTTTGATTCATCACTGCCTGTGGGCAGAGAAGATTTCATCTGGGCAAATCTCTCAGTTAGGGGGATGGGACAGTTACAGCTTTAGGCTGATAAGATGGATGTTTTTTTTGCATTAAAAGTTTGCCTAATGCAACTTTCAAGCCCTGCATGGGATTTGGAGCGTGATACATTTGCCAGCATCTCGATCTATCGCCCCCCCGCATCCATCACATCCTGTTTGCAGTTTGATCATTTGTGAGGGATGTGACTATTTAGATTCCCAGTGGGTTAGAGCTTGTATTTAGCTTTACACATTTAGAGCTTGAAGCCAATTCATGCTTTGTAAAGATTGTCTCGATCTACCAATAGTCATATAGATCAGGATAAAAATGGAAGGTTAAGAGATAGCTCTTTCTTGTTAGAGTCCAGTATGTACGTTTAGAAGTTTGACACATGACAATTAGAACTTATTCCATAGGTCTACTCAAATCAATCAACTGCCATCCTTTCTAAACAAATATTCTAGGTTTACCACGTGTGACATGAAGACGGATGAATCTGGATGGGAAAGGGGAAGGAGGGATTCATGGGGGTGGTGATTGCCTAGAGGTTAGAAAAGCATGTTTGTAACCCAGAAGGCCACCATTTCAAATTCTGAAATGGCGGGAAAGTCTCTCATCCCTCAGTAACTACTGTCACTGTGTCCTTGAGCAAGGCACTTGACCTCCAATTGCTCTAGTGGAGTTGCTCAGTGCTCAACAGTAGAAGACTGGTTGCACTGGGCAGCTCCCAGGTGTGTGGAACTATGTCAATGTGAGGCATCGTGTTGTTGAAAAAGTCAAGTTTTCCTGGATCAATAAAGGTTCAATATACTTTAGGGGAGGATACATTCATTTAGTTATACCTTGAATATACGATTGTTTGGCTTTCTGCCTAGATTCCTACAAATCCCTGCAGCCAAGTTGTGTTATATGATTCTTTAGGAAGGTGGAGGGCTAGAGGACACTGAGGCTAGCCAGTGAACATGTCCGACTTCTTACTGCATGCTTGATGAACTATTACTGCTGTTTGGCTCCATCCCCAAGAGGGATTGTTTGGAAAAATACCCAAGGCACTTAACAGCAAGGAGAAAGAAAAAGAGAAAAACTAGGCTAAAGGAGAAAAACAACAACTAGGCTAAACGGCTAAAAAAGAAACAGCAGCTGAGTCCGAAGGCCTGGCTGAAGAGAAAGGTCTTCAGCCGCTTTTTGAAAAGTTTGAGGGTGAGGGTGATGTGCTGCCAGGCTTTGGCAGCAGAGTTCTGAACGTTCTGCAGCCTATCCAGGGCTTTGCGAGGGACCCCGGATAGGACTCCATTACAGTAGTCCAAACGGGAGGTGACGGAGGCATGAATGAGGGTCTCTGCCACAGAGTCAGTGAGTAAAGGCCGGAGTCTGGAGATGTTTTTGAGGTGGTATGCTATCTATTTATCTACTCTTCTGAAGAATTTACACACATCCCTGAGGCAGGCTCCTCACTCATCCCCCTCTTCAGGATGGCGAAATCCATAGGAAATTGTTGAACTGTATAAAACTCCCCATCATTGTTGCATCTCAGCCCGCCTGACCACTTAGGTCCACCCAGTCTTCCCAGCTTCTCTGTTCCAATCAATCAAACCTAGCTGGACCTTCATTTAGAGCCATCTGTCCCACCAAGCCCACCCATGCCAAGCCTGCCTCTGGTGTGCAGGAGAGCTGCTGCCAGCTCCTCTGTGACTCAGGGCTCAGATCCTTCATCATGGAGGTGAGCCTGGCACTGCTGCCACCTCCCTCCCAACCCAAGTACATCACCCCTGGAATCCTCCACCTGAAGCCCATCCAAGGCCAAGGGGACCAGAGGCCCATCCCTCCAGGCTGGCTGCTTTCACTGATCCAAGTTTTCTGTGAGCATCCCATGGTCCAGGATGTCATCACATCACACAACATTCAAAAGACAAACTATGTTTTTAGATTGCATCAGAAAGTTTAGACTTCTGTCTGCTTCTGGCAATACTGACTGCGCTCAGTGACATCAGTCACATCCATCATTATTGACGAGGGGATGAATGACACCTATGTAGAGGCCATAGCTGTCTGCAGTTCATATTCAATAATGAATCAGAGCAAAACACACACACACACACACACACACACACACATGCTCACACAGGTAAACACATACACAGATACACACATATGTACACATACACAAAAGATAGACACATGGACGCACACACACACATACACGTACATATAGACCTATAAACTGCACATACATACACACACAAACATGTAGACACACGCATATACATACGCAGTGCATGCTCTGTTGTTGCTTTATGTTACTTTTGAAATATCACTTGTAGGTGGGTTACACCCAACGAGATTGAAATGCCTCCCCTCGGTGAATCCCAATAACCATCTCCATCTTAGACACGCTTACACACTCTCTCTCTCGACTGTCAATCAAAGTCAGTGATGGTTTCACACAAATGTTCTCTCTCTTCACAGAAATTGATGATAGCTTCTCCTCTAAATTGGGAGGCACACAGGTACACAGGGAGGTACATACATGCAAGGAAACACATATGCACACACACGCACACATACACACACACACACACACACACACACTCAAACACATACACACACCCACTATACCTGCTTCTGGCATCTGCTTCATGGACTACTTTTCCATCAGATACAGTGTATTACTGTTCTCACCATAAATAAATGGTAACATACATGACATTACATGGCATTACATTCCAGTCATTTAGCAGACGCTTTTATCTGAAGTGACTTACTATAAGTGCATTCAACATAAGTAGACAAGAGAACTACTAGTCACCAGAAATTGTAAGTGTATTTCCTTCCTAAACAAGCATCTAAGAGCAGAACCAGTGCTAAGGTCAAAGGTCAATAAGTTATCTACCTACTTTTTATTTTAACAAATGAGACAAATAAGTGAAACAAATAAACAAGAGCTGAGACAAATAAGTGACGCATACAACCCGTCGCCTCGAGGCAGCAGAGCGGAGTGGTCGGGCGGGGGTGTAAGGCTTGACCATAGCCTGGAGGTAAGAAGGAGCTGTTCCTTTCACTGCCCTATAGGCTAGCACCAGGGTCTTGAACTGGATGCGAGCTGCTACAGGGAGCCAGTGTAGAGAACGGAGAAGGGTAGTTGTGTGGGAGAACATTCAGCCCCCTCAGGTGAATTCATTCCATTTCCTCCTAATATGACACTAATATATCGGCAGCCTAAGGCATTGGTAGGAGTCATTAAGTGGTGGTGGCATTTCGCAGTCATGTAAAAGGAGGCTCGACAGTGGGAGGGTGTGTGACAATAGGTTTGCGTAAATCGCTTGGCTGTCTAGTGTGTGTGTGTGTGTGTGTGTGTGTGAACGTGTGTGTGTGGACGTGTGCAGCACTGAATTATTAACAGTCACTATTCCACATTTGAGAAGTGGAGGGGAAGACTTCATGAAAACATAACTCATTATCACCTGTCAGTTATCGTGGCACCAGAGATAAATATGAATCCCTCTGCTTCCCCTCCAAACCTCCCAAGCAGGTGATATGTTTTAAAACCCTGATTAATAGCACTCTTCATCCCATCTATCATCCCAAATCAGAACAAGACTGACAAACTCCTAGAAACGAAGTTCCTCTGCCATTAAAAGCAATACGAACACATGTACCGGGCTGTACTGATACTGTTACAGCATGTATTTCTATGGCAGCTTGATTCAGTTCTGGTATGCTGGTGCGTGCCCAGTGTGGGTACAGCACAGCACTGATACCGTACCAATACAACGTGGTACTGATACTAAATTCAGCTAAATTCAGCTACTGAGAAGAATTGACAAAGTTTTAATATCATAAACCAACGCATGTTGGCTGCAAACGCCTTGAGTGCCAATTATTATCAGCTGGTGCAGGAAGCACCATAGGGTTCCAACCCCTCAAGGACATAAAATCCCATTTCACACTCAAGTACATCATAGTATTAGGACCCAAAGACAGATCAGGTACCGGCACTGGCCAAAGGGCGGAAACTTGGTTCTCAAAAGGATGGACGTACACAAGGATAGACATTTTCATATCTCCTGCAACTCACACACCCATTCCTCCTCATGCATATCTCCAATCTGTATTTTGTGCATTTCAGAGTTTCAAACATTGATTCTTCTTCCTTGTGATTATTCTTTCTCTCCGCACCTCCCCAATCTCTCTCTCTCTCTCTCTCTCTCTTTCTCATGTTTAATCAGTCCATCAGGCAGCCGTCTCTGCAGGGGACGGTGAATTATTGATGCCAGGGCCACGAGGAAAAGGAGGTGAAACAGCAGGAAGAAGTATGGAGGGAAAAGGAGTGGAGGAAGAAAGATTTTCATTTTTTATCCAATGCTGACGCAGATTGAGACAGACAAAGAGAAGGAGATAGGAAGGACAGAGAGAGAGAGAGAGAGAAGACATGAAGCAAGGACTTATAATGAGCTTGACAGGGGATCTCAGCTCTTTCTAAGCCAACGCCCAGCCATCAGGATTCACGCTCCAAGGCCCACACTAGTCTGAACCTCTGCTGTAACAAAGCCCTGGGGAATGGAGATAAATTCAAACACACAAAACGTATTCTTGATTAGAAATACTTGATCTGAACTTCAAAGTCTGTGACTGGTGCTCTTCTCTGGAGCTCTGAAGCCTCAACAGCTGTTTGGTTTTTGTATTTTTATGCATTATTATTATGCAATTCCAAATCCTAGGAGAGACGAAGGAGATATATTTTTTTAACCTTTATTTATCCTGGGAGTGTTGACAGTGTCAACCCTCTTCACATTCATACAGTTACACACATTCACACCTGGGAGCTTCCCAGTACAACTATAGTCTTTTACCGTTGGCCAATGGAAGCTGCTCAGTTCACATAAAGTCTTCTACTGAGCAGCTGAGGGTTAAGTGCCTTGCTGAAGGGCAGTAGTTGTTGAGGGAGGGAAGAGTTTCACTCCTTCACTCCTACTTCTCTTTTTTCCCCAACCACCTGCATTTTCCCAGTCTGTTCTGGGATTTGAATTGTCTACAACCTTCTGCTCACAAGCCTGCTTCTCTAACCTCTAGGCTATCGCCCCACCTTGAATTTGGGGAAATATTTCTATGTCTATTTTAATGATCTGGAACAGAAAAAACAAAACCGAAACACCAAGCTGGAACCAAGAGAAGTGAAACTCTTCATGATGTTTCCAAGAGATTTTCCCTAGAACTGCTTCTTTCAATGTGAATGTGAGGCCAGTGTGTACTGAAGTGATTTCATGGGGATATAGCCACATGTTCAGATTCAAAACTGTGAGCATCAAAAATAAATCAGTCTGCAAACTGAGCATCCAAATGAGATTAAATGAAGCAGGTCCAGGATCTGTCTCTTGATGGCGTCACAGACTAGATCCTCGATTCACTCACTCCTGTTCTTCAGAGATGCTCACAAGTGACTGAACAGTTTAATATTCCAGGAATACCCCGATGACACATTGATGAAGGCATATAGCCAAAATATGATTTCTGTTTTAGGGTGAAACTTTTTATTCATTTTCATTGGAGTGCAGCTGGCACGCTATCCAGGGTGAGTCAAAATGAGTGTAAAAGCAGTTCAAATCTTAGATTGCCAACACTGCAAGCAACAGTCAAAGCCACAGACCCTGGCACAAATTGTACCTTTTTTTTGCTTTTTGGGAAAGGGCAGGTGTTAATGGAGGGCAGAACCAACAGCCATATCTACGACCCGTGGACAGTAGAATACCGAGTACGATCGATAACTAAAGGCAAATAAAACAAACCCAAGCACAGCGCAGGGAGAGCAACAGTTGTTAGTGTACTTATTGAGCTGGAAACTAACTGCATGTGTTGGGGGGAGATGGAGCCCTTGAGGGTGAAAGGGAGATAAAAATTTGGGCAATATCAGCAAGAACTGCCACAGCACCTAATCTGATGCCTCATGTAATACTGGGCCATCACCAATAACTGTCATGTGTAGGAGAAATATTGAGGTGATTCCATTTGTTTCTTATGTGTTTTCTTTTTCTGGATGGAGCAATCAATACTCATCCAACATTTGATAATAATGGAAAGAGGAACTTCTGAACTTTTATTAGACCCTTTGTACGTTTTGTAAAATGAGCGCAGAGGGCTATTGGAATATACCCTTCCCAATTTCCAAGTGTGTAGTTACTGTGATTGTGAATTTGGTGAAAGCTATTTGATAGCTTTTCGCCAGCTTTCACTTTCACGTCAGTTGCTGTAGAGATGGGCCGATGCTTCGACCCAAGTCGTTCAGAGTACAGAGCAGAGTAGCAGCTGGCTTCTTGGTTTCTGGATCAGCTGGAGTGAACTCACTCGGCCGTCTCGGCGAGATTCACTCTGGAGCTGGTCTGGCAGTTAAGCTGAGAGAAGAGCTTTGAGCCAGGTTCAAACTTAGTCACAGGACAGGCTGCAGGATGGTTGAATTGAGTTTCTTGATGTTTCTTGATGTTTTTCCGCCTGAGTTTCTTGGACTTGCCCATTGGGGTTCCTTAGGTTTCCAGTGTTTTAGCCTGCACACAAATCACCGAACCAGGATGAGAGAACTGCCAGATTTTTTATCATATGTGAGGAAAGGAGGTGTTTCCCTTATATACATGTCACAGATTTACAACCTGATGACCAGGAATCAAAATCTCCTAAAACTGCATTTACAGGTTCAGAAAACATCACATCACTTGTTAACATGTGATTGAAAGCAACATCTTTGATCACCTCACAACAAATGGATTCCTATGACATCAAACACTACTACTTTACCATTTACTGATGGCCAGTAAATTAGAAGTCTTCATAAAACACTGTGTGCATTGAATAACGGAGAGAGTACAGGAGATTGTGAACATTAGAACATACATACAGAAAGTACATTTTTTATTACATTCCAGAGTTTCTTTGTTCTCTTGCTTTCTGTTGCTCTTGGAATGCAAAGGGTCTGTAAATTTCTCCGGCCCTTGTCATTGGTCCCATCCCCTAATGGCACCGAAGTGAGCTGGTCGAACCTGCAAAGTGTTACTTTTGATGGTTTTATGGGGGGAAATTCCTCTTTGCTAGAGGGAGGAGGCCTTAGGTTCCTGGGGGACCCAGTGGGGGTCTTGTCGTAACATAAACACCCTGGAACAGAATGTGATAGCCTTTAGATGTTGATATGTATTCTGTATAGTCTGGAGGAGGGGGGAGGTTGATGTCTCCTGCATACACTATACCCATTTCACCTTAATATGTTCGGTAAACTGGGCCACCATTCAAGTTGTTTTACTTGATCACTTATTATTTTTATGAGATATACTGTTGGAGACTATTTGTTATAGAAACTGACTTCAATATCTCCCCCTCCCAGGTATTTAAACAAGGGTAACAATAACAATAAGGTTAACATTAAGTGCCCCACACACAAGTTCTCTCTTACTCTATTGCACCGAAACAGTCACATCCACTACATGTGCAAACAAACACAGGCTTTTAAATAGTATTCACAAAGGAAATAGTATTCACAGATCAAAAACTGCATCATGAGCTTCACAAAGTGCTGCAATTCAGAAAGCACTTGTGTCCAAGGCCAATGCACAAAGACACAGAACATAGTGTAAGTAGCACTAA
This sequence comes from Monocentris japonica, assembly GCA_900323365.1. NCBI lineage: Eukaryota > Metazoa > Chordata > Actinopteri > Trachichthyiformes > Monocentridae > Monocentris > Monocentris japonica. The sequence goes on from OOFE01029433.1 coordinate 40,808, forward strand.
ACCTGGACCACTGAGCAATGGAATTCAGTTATATGGTCTAATGAGTCATCCAGATGGGTTTACATCTGGAGAAAGTCAACTCGCAATACCTGTTGGCAACTTTGAAATGTGGCAGATCTGTAATGGTTTGGTTATCATTAGGTCTGATGATTGCTCTGCAGGGTCATATATCAGCTCAGTAGTATGAGGCCATGGTGAACCATGTGCCCCCTATAGTGCAAACACTGTTCACCTCATGATGTTCCCATGTTCTAAGATGATATTGTCCCCATACAGAAAAAATTCAGGAGTGGTTTCATGAACACCAGGATGAAGTCGAACACCTTCCATGGCCTCCCTAATCACCAGATCTAAACACCAGTGAACTTCTATGGATGGAAGAATGGTTAGATCTCCACCTCCTTCATCCCTCAAATAAATTGGGCCAATATTCTAGTGCACACACTCCAGGACAGCCTCCCATGGATTGCAGCTGGATTGAAGCTGTTCTGAAGGCAAAGCGTGGTCCTGCTCTTAAAGTTCATATATTGTAAGGTGTTCTCATTGTTTTGCCAATCCAATGTATGTCTGCTTTGACGTCTGTAAATCCACAGATTATCAAGCTTTGCATCAACCCCCTTTCTACTGGGACCATTGTCGAAGGTGTAATGCCCTTTCCTCTTCTGGACATGCCTGTTCAACCGCAACACTTTAACATTGGATGGGATCTAGTCACTGATTCAGATGCAGTTCAGGAGACACAACAGCACCAAAGGCCTTGCAATTCTTCAATAGCTTAGTTATAAAACTGATGTGTGTGTCTGTCAGTGTGTGTGTGTGTCTGTGTGAGTGTGTGTTGTCTGTGTACCTGTATGTGCATGGTTTTTAGTGTACACGTGTGTGCTTGAGCTACCACACGCACTTCCCATGGTGTGGTCATTCTAGCAGACCAATCTGGACTGGGATCGATGAGGTTCTAATGAGGAAGTAGGGGAGGGGGGGGAGAGAGAGAAAGAGAGAGAGAGACCTGGAGGAGCACCAGTACTCCTCACAAGGCATCACGCTGCTGCTGGAAAGTGTTGCTGCGGCGATAATTCACTCTTGCTGGTTAGTGCGTCGCCTGGGTCAAAACGAGTTGAAGCCCAGAGGAAGGAGGAGGGGTTGAAGGAGGGGTTAAGGAAGACGGATGGACAAGTGGGCGATCAAATGCCATGATCGAACGTTTCTGCATCGATCCGTTCATTAACTTCCATTCAAGCGTATCACACGCTGAGCATTCTGTTTTAACAGGCGCATTTATTGGCATCTGCTGCATGTGCAGATTCCTCAAGTGCATCTTGTTTTGTAGTGTAGAACTAAGTAAATATATACTGCGAACTATTTGGACTGTGAGACATGTTGTGGTTCCGTAACATTGGGTGAGAAATGACTCTGATAAGGTTAAATTACAGACTGGAAGCCATTATCTAAGCTATGCCTACACTCCTGTATGATCTTTTGATGAATTCATTTCAGGAAAAAAAGTTTTTTGAACTTTTTTAACCCTCTGTAACTCAAAATGCATGTGCATTTTACTGCAGTCTTTATGAAATCCAGTGTTTAACAGTCTCAAAATCCTTGTAAAACCCACGTTAAGCTGTCACATACTGTCAGCCTGTCTATCAAATTGGAAAAAAATACATTTTATCCAATAAATCACTATGTAAACAGAGCCAGTGGTGGGGCAACAGTGTTTCAACAGAGGGCGCCATACTGCAAACACCGATTGGTACTTGAATTTGAGGGTTATTTTCGGCCATGTCTGCCAGATCTACAGGCCATATAGCAAACAATGTGTCAATATCTCAGTGGATATTTTGAAACGAACACCAACACATTTTACAGTTTGACTCTTATTTCTATACCTAACTATTCTATTCTACTATTTATTGTCAAGGCACTTTCCTATTTGTTGTTTGTAATGTTAGTGATGGAGGATTTACTGATACTGGTGATGTAAGTTTGCTCGTTTGTAAGTTGCTCTAGATAAGAGCAGCTAAATATGTCAAATGTAAATGTAAACATATGGACAACCACGGCTGGTGATGTTGATCTTTCTGGGTTTCTGTCAGCATAATTTCTCTGAGCTCTGAGAAGTGTGTTCCTCATGAACGATGAGTCTGGCTGCTCCTCGCGATCTCACCGGCTTGTTACTTTGATGAATTCTAGGTAACTCTAGCTAATCAGCCCAGTTAATTCCCAAGGCTGTTGAATGAAACCAGTCACCTGAAAGAGTAACATGCATATACACACGCATGGATGCATGTGCACACATGCACACACACACACAGACCATTCATACACACTTGCAGGCACATACACACAATAAGACATGGCTTGTGTTGGGGAGCAGTTTCACTACAAGCAGTGAAACTAGTAGTTTAACTACATTTTGCAGTAGCTTGTTGGTAGTTCAACTACATCCACATTTGGATAGTATTTCTTTTTTGAGACGTAGTTAAATACCTACCTACTATAAAAGAAAAGAAGAGAATTATGTTTTTACATCCTTTATCCTTTAAGCCCCGCCCCCAATCCACCTTCACATTTTTCTTTCATCCTGACCACCGCAAAGGCTCGGACAAAACACTCCCACTGTGTCCTTTCGTTCGCTGCCAACTATCACCCAAATCTCGGTGTCCTATGGGTGCTCTTGGGCGATCTGTCTGACTCTCACGCTGCTCCATGGTTTTATTTAAGTAGATTCATCATGTGGACTAGAGTGGCTCTGAGATAAACCTACATTTTCACCTGTGATCTTTGGGAGTATGGCCATTATAAACCCAGTGGATGTTCCTCGCACTGCATTTCAAATTTAAAAATCAAAATTGTTTTAATCAGTGGTATTTTTATTGCAGTCCTATGATTTTATATTATATAACCCTGCAGATGTAGATAGTTTGAAAAAAAAAAAAACTTTTTCTATCTTTATCAAAACTATATTTCTCTTGCAGGTAGCTTTGCTGTAGTTCAACTTTCTTCCAATATGAAGTAACTGGCAGCTTATGAAAACTTAGCTTCCCCACCACCTATGCACACCAGGAACACTGGACTGTAATAATCCTTTCTCAGACTCGACGCTTGAGCTACAATCATCCGAATGTATGCTAAGTGAGACTGAGTGCTGGATTTTAACAAGCTTGCCACTTAATTGAAGCTACGGATGGATGTCCAGCACTAATGAACACACCTCAGAGGGCCAAACGTCCAACGCAGGAAATCTACTCACTTCCTTACAGTCTATGTGCTGCCATGCAGCATCATCAATTACATGCTGTTATAGATTTTACCTATTTCAGGGATCCAAAGGGGCTTTTATGATATATCTGGCGGCACTTGATATCTTCATTCACTCACAGTGTTTGAGACATACTGTGCGTATATGAGCTGGTTGCTGAGTTGAGTAATCTCATGACGAGGCTATATGGTCTATAATTACTTTGAAATTACTCGCCGCGTTAAAGAGATTAAATGGTCTTTGGGATTTTTTGTGCGTTCCCTTTTTCCTCTGGGAATGTAATTATATATAATCACATTTTGCCCATTACATTTTCCAGTTTACCTACAGGATGGCGTTGTAATTTCTGTGTGGAATTAGCCTTTTGATGATGCTAGTGTCAACATATACGGAGCCCTATCACGCAGGAGCTTTCAAACTCAAACTAAGTGACTATTCTTTATCAGTGAGCATTAGCCTCATTTTGGGTACTCAGCAGAATAGCATTTCATTACGTTAGCCATGCTAGACTCATCCCTCTCATCCTCTCCGCTTTATGTTTTATCTGCAGAATTAGTGAGAGCGGCACACTCATTCTCTGTTACTTCTGAGCATGAGAATTTTTTTAAAAGATTACTTTTTTTTAACGCATTAAGCCGCTCCTGCTTTACATCGAAGGGT
>OOFE01029433.1:44748-60984 GCA_900323365.1 Monocentris japonica
TAGAAGAGGTGGGGGAGGGGGGAGGGGGCATCCAGCACAAACCCACAACATCACAAGCATATACTGTAGCATACATCCCGGTCTGCTGTTGGGCCGGGGACGCTCCACTGAGCTGAAGAATTAAAGCAGAGAAACATGCTTTTGCTGATGAAAAACCAGAGTCACTTTTATCACCAAGCACAACAAGCACATACTGACACATGAGGTAAAGGGACCATATAATGAAGCCCGTATTACACATATTACATACGGCTCTATAATAAGACGTGGTCCCCGGAGAAATCTGGGCCAGAAATGATGGATGGTTCAGGAACTGCAGATTCCTTCACTCTCTGCCTGCACTTCCTTCCTCCCCTCTTCCTCTAACTGTCCTCTACGTGCTGTAGCTTCATCTCTCTTTGTCTTTCTCTACCTTTCTTTTCCCATCTTCCTCCAACCAGCGTTGCATACTGTACGTAGTCCGTAAATTTATTTGTGCAGTTCGGATTTAAATCTGTCTGTCAGTGTCTGTGTTATTGTGTGGATTCTTTTGTGACTGTTCGTGCAGCTGTAAATCGCCAAGGAATCCCCAAATGCTAGATGTATTATGGAATATTCTTGTCTAGATGTGATCTTATCTGGATCTTATCCAAGAATAAGGCTTCCAGTTTGGGCATTCAGCCTTCAAAATAAAAGTGCAAAAGTTTAAACGTGTAACAATATAGATTTAACCTGATTTCTTTTTATTTATTCATCAAACTCAATAAGAGAGAACTCAGCTTGATGTTTTATGTCATAATAATGTTGAAATAATACCATAACATGCACCGTTTTGTAACTACAAAGTCTGCATATGTTAAGATTGCACACCAGCCATACTGAACACAAGCTTTGGACACTTTCATTACTGCACAGATTCTATGTCGAAATACTCCTTTAAAGACACCTTAACATTTAGGCCCAAATGGCTGCAGAAAAAGTACCCCAGGCCCTCAAAACCCAACCAGTGATACTTCAAAATGCATTCAAGTTGCCCAACTAAATGCTCTATATTTTTATGAAGGAGGATTCAGACTGTGGTGTGACTGAAAATAGCGCTACATCCTGCGACACCACAGGTGGCGTTATTAAGAGTTATTATAAGGAAAAGGATTTCGTATTATGAGATAATTGTAACCTCATCATCTTTTATCCACACCAGATTGGAGTCTAAAACACGGAGGCTGCCAGGTAGGATTAGATGATTAAGAGGATGTTCAGCAATTTAGGTATGACATTGACGATAATATTTTTGACTCATCCTGATGAATTTGGGAGTAAGTGCCTATTCAAAGACAATATTCTCATTAAAAACACAAATGGCACAGGTAAAACCGTTACTACAGAGAGAGGATCTTATACAAACTGTCACAACTGCTAACACACATTTTCTGAAATGATGCGCCATTTTCCTAAAGCTATAAACACAAAATAAAAAAAACCCACACTGCATGGCCAAATCTCAGACCTGTAAGACAAAATGAAACAATCAACTCAAAAACATGTTATCTATCTATATTAAACTTCAGATAGCACACACAATGATGGCCATCAAATACTGTACATAGATGCTACTGAATACCATTACACTGGTGAGATGGATTAAAAACACTATTATAAAAGTTGTTAATGACAGAACAATCAATCTTTATGGATTTTGCACTTTGCAAGAACACACTTCTGTATGTGAAAACAATACACAATATCAAAATAAAACAAATTTTAAGAAAATTCAACTGTATTTGCCAGCAGACAAGTTGGGGAAACAAGTAATACAGTGGAATTCAAGTAAAATCCAAAGTTAAAATAATTCCAAAGTATTCAACTAAATTGAGGGATACATGCTTATTGTTGGTAAAGAAAGAAAAAGGTCTTTTTCTTCCTCAGCATCCTGGTTTATGTCTACATCACAGGCAATGTTGGCCAGGTTGCTATGTCTGATCCACCGCTAGCAGGACTCCACAGCTATGTAGCCTGCAGGAGGTTCTCCTGCTCATAGGGAGTTCGGTCATACACCGTACGCCGCCATGCTAAGAAAACCTCCTCTATGGGGTAAAGGAATGGGGAGTAGGTGTGTGAAATATTAGAACATATGTTTTAAAAATGTTACTGTTTATGTCCAAACCCTGATGTATTAATGAAAAACTAAAAGCATTTATTCACAGTTTTGTTTTTTCAGATACATTTCTGTGCGCAGCGTGTTTTAAACGTGGTGTCTGACATATATTCCTGCATCGTGTGACATTTGTTTTTGCTTCCTTATGAGATTGTTTGATCTCCCTACATGCCCCACACTCCCTCCCACTGCCTCTCCTTTCCTCTCTCCTTCCCTCTCTACCTTTCCTTTTTACTTTACCACCACACTTTACCCGTCTCTGTCTTTCTTCCCCTCCCTTCCTCTCTTTATCTCTCTTCCACACTAGTTTCTATTTTAGTGATTAGCTGGTAGTAGACTAGCCAGGGTCTAATGACATTCTGTGTGTGATAAAAAAGGTTGAACGTCTTAGTTGAGATGTTAGCAGTGAAGAGCGTGAAGCAGAATTCCACCAGAATCTTTCCTGGTTGAAGAATTGGTCCAACATCCCACAACACACCCTTGAGGACTGAACACACAGGCTGGTGGAGAGTTTCACCAGGGTTGAAATCCGTTCAACCTTTGTGAGGTCATCATGTGTGGTCAAGCCAATTGGTGGAGGCTATCTTGTTCGACCAATGAGATTTCACTTTGCTGTGTTGTGAAATGGCATCACATTAGTGTGGAGTTGTTTGATGTGTCACAAAATTCGGAGTGTAAATAGACAATTGATTCTTCTTTCAGACTTAATAAACAGATAAATAAAATGTTGATTACAAAAAATGGCGGAGGCAAGCAGGGGCACATGTGTAGGCAGCTGGATTGTTTCTATGGCAACGACAGCTCACTGAATGTGGACTTCCTTTTCTGCTTGTGGAGCTGCAGAGAAATCTGGTCAACCTACACATGGGGATCGAAGCGAATCGGAAATATTGGCCACTTATTCTCATGCCGCCTGTTTATCCCTTGACAGTCATACATTGTTAGGTATTCCCATTATTTCCCATTTGTATGTCTGTTCTGCAGTCTGAAGGTCCATCATGTATCAGTAGACAGACAATCGAATCCTTTCTAATGGAACCGTTGCTGAAAGTGCAGCGCTTCCCTTCCTTCAACAGTCAATACATGCTACATACATATAATACCACTCTTCTCTCTCTCTCTCTCTCTCTGTCTTTCTTTTTCTTTTTCTTTTTCTTTTTTCTTTTCATACCCTAGTTTCATTAGAACAAGGAGTGAAGCTGGCGTAATAGTCACTTTAGTTTACTACACTTTCCTTAGCACTGTTCACTTTAACACTGGACCTGTCACCATGTACATACTCTGTATATATTCTTTAAATCTCCTTTTTTTTTTTGTTCAGTGTGTTATTTAAAGTTGTATAGCGTGTGCTGGCGGAACGATCAGGAGTAAGAATTCCAATGTGCTTGTACTTGTACTTGTCACAAATGGCCAATAAAACTCTTGAACTTGAACTAGTAGAGCTCATCCTTAAAAGGGAACGGGGTTGAATAACACTGTGCGATAAAAAAGTTAAACAATCTTAATTGAAATCTTAGCAGTTGTGTCGACAGCCTGACACTAATGGACTGAAGTGGTTCGTTTCCAGTGTTACAATGGAGTCCAAGGGGTGACTCACGCCATGTAAATTGTATCCTGATGAGTGGTGGTAAAATCCACTTTTGCTGAAATCTGTCACGCACGTTATGAAGTAAGTACAAATTCAAAGTTACCAGGGTTTTAACTGCAGCTTTCTAAAACGGTCTCATTTCAAAGATATTGTTTCTTTAGGCAACACGAAACCAAAAAACAACAGGTACGTTTTCTATCACAGGAACAGAACTAAAGACGACTTACTTGACCTGCCTGAACCAGTCTGTTGGAAGACCTAGAGGCTTGACAACTTTCGTTTGTTAAGCTTTATTTACTTCGGGGAGATTTGATGAGTGTGCATGCTCTTTTTTTCAGCTATTTTCCACAATAATGCACTTACAGACTCTTACACCAGTACTGTGGTACAACCACAGTCTTCTGCTAGAGTTTGGAGGCAAATTGAGTTAGAGTCCTTAAAGGGGCAACATATGATGTGCTTTAGGAGTGGGCAGAGATTGGAGAATGAAGGTATTTTTTTTTGAATAGTTACCGACAGAGATATCAAGCACTAGTTTAAGACCAGATTTGCTGTTGTGGTCAGAGGCATGGCAAATAGTTTATTATAGCTCACTGTCCCCTGGGAAGAGTTGACGAGACAAACAAGCGGAAGAAACCGACCTGGCAACGGAGGCAGAACAGCGGCCGGTGGAAGTTTTGTCACAGCCATGGCCGTGTCACCAGTTATCTCCCCTTGTGTCGCCTGTCTCTCCCCTGTCAGTCTGTGTGGTGTGTGGTGTGGGTGTGGCTTCCCCCCGGCACTCTCCCAGCTCCCTCCTGATTGCAGCATTCTACTCACCTGCTCCTATCTGCACTCATGCCAGCCATCAGTTCATCTACTCAACAGTATATCTGCTCTGGGTTTCCATCCACTCATCGCCAGGTCGTTGTTTCACCTACATCATTCTGAGTTTTTCCCTCGTGTTTGGTGCTTTGTCTTACCTTCTCTCCCTGTGCCTTCAGGATCATCCCTTCCCGGTCTCCCTGTCTGCCTGCCTGCTCTGCTTGCTCTGCTTGCCTGCTACGCTCCAGACTGTTTCCAGCCAGCCACGTCCACACCATCCTCAGTCTCCCCTGTTCATCCCTACTCTGCCAGCTGCCTTCGGCTGCCATCATCATTTCACCTCCTGAACCTTGCAATAAACCTTTTTACACCAAACCCCTCTCGTCTGAGTCTGCACTTGGGTCCATCCTCACTGATCGTAACAGGTTTGTTGTCGAAGGTTCATAAGAAAGTCTGTTTCCACACTAGGCGAGCAGGGCATTTGAGGACGACGCTTAAGAAAGCAGTTAGGTATACACTCACCGGCCACTTTATTAGGTACACCTATCTATCTTTTGCCTCCAGAACAGCCTGAATTCAACAAGGTCCCTTCTGCACACCACTGTTGTAAAGATGTTATTGGAGCATGTATGGCCTTTCTGTTATCTTGAACCAGTATGCCCTTCCTCTTCTGACCTCTCTCATCAACAAGGTGTTTCTGTTCCTCCACCATCCTCTGTAAACTCTAGAGACTGTAGTGTTGAAAACCCCAGGAGGGTTAAGATGTTTCTGAGATGCTGGAACCAACAATCACACCACGGTCAAAGTCTCTTAAAACAGCGTCTTGCCCAAAAAACTGAACCACTTCACCATGTCTGCAAGCTTTATATATTGAGTTGCAGCCATGTGATTGGTTGTCCGGAGGAGAAGCCTATTTGCTTTAACGAGCAGGAGTGCCTAATACAGTGGCCAGTGAGGGCAGAGGAAGGAACAAGTGAGTGGTTATGGATGAGAAGAAAGCCCAGAAATTTAAACGCAACTTTGTTGTATTGCGCAAAGTTGAGCGTTGTTTGACGTTGTGTGGTTTTTGTTCGTTAAGGAAAGCAGCTGGCCTGGCAGCTGAGCGTTGCCCTGGCAACCATTGGAGAATTGCTGGACATCCATCACTTCTCTCATCATTCCATCATACTGTGATATCCACCATGATGTGATATCACAGTAAGTGCCACATTTCAAATGGAGAGAATCTCATTTTGGAACAAAACCTTTCATATTACTGCACATCAGGTGTAAAAACAATATACAACTGTGAGCAGTTTACAACACAGTCTGTCCATCCTTCATGTGCAGCATTATTGTCTAGTGGTGAGTAAGCTGCCTACAATAACAGCGTACCGAAGACAATTCTAGCAAGGAAAGACATAAAAAGTATTCATTATAGAGCTGGCAGTATTTGTGCTCACTGACTCATGAACAAATGTTCGTGCGTTGGAATTGGCCACATGAGCGCGAGCAACAGTCGTGAGCTAGACAGAAGTGTGTGCAGCAAGCAGAACCACACTAATTAACAACTGGAGTGATTGCAGAAGGTGACGCCTGCTGCTTCCAACATGTTTTTATCTGTGTGTGTGTGTGTGTGTGTGTGTGCATTTGTATGTCCATGCACCTGAATTTTTTGTGTATGTTTTGTCTATGTTTATGTTTTCTGCACTTTATCTGATCTGTCATGAAATATTGCAAATAAAGAGACTTAAGAGCCTTTTTTGCACACGCCTATGAGATCAGACACTGACGCCTGCATGCACACACACTCACACACAAACCACGTCCTGGTATCAGCCAGTCGTGACTGTTATTTTATAGAGCCATTTCTTTCCTTTCCCTTTCAATTACTTGGATATAGGCTGTGGTTTTATAGCAAGAAATGGACTACCTATCCGGCTGTGCGCTAGTGAGACAGAACATTTAACAGACTTCTCTGACAACGCCCACACACACACACACACACACACATTACAGTCACATAGAGAAACACCAATCAGGGCCTGGCGGATGATGAAGGTTAGAAATGATAGCCTAAAAGTTATGAATTGTGGCCAGAACGCCAATTCGAATCCCTGGACTTGCTGGGAAAATCTCAAGATGATGAGAAGCAGTTTTTTTGAGGTTGGCCTGTTGGTCAACTTAGACACCAACATCATCCATGTGTCCCCGGTAGATCACTCACTCTGGTACTCAACACTCAACACTCACGAGGGTTATTTCAGAATATTATTTACGAATGAAATACTTTTCAGCTTCCCACACAAAACACAACATGACCTGCATATGGGTTACCATCAGCGCTGGAAAAAAGGAAGTCAAATAAAAATGATCAACGAGATAACATGAGAGAAGCCTGCTGTTATCAGAGAGCAGCACTTTCAATTCTAATCCTGCAGACCGTCACCATGGCTGGAAATGAACAGAAAATAAATCAGAGGAAATCATTAAATAAATACAGAAGAGCTGATGTGACAGGAAGGAGGCGACTGCATTTCAAAGCATTCCCCAGCACAGATTTCAAAGAACTAATGAGCCTGAAAATACCACTCTTTACCTTTAAATTAAAAATAGTCCAGTAGACTGTCGGCCTATTTGCAGGGAACCCACTGGATCCTATTCTGATGATTAGAACTCTGCTGTGCTCTCCCTCTACTGGCCCTACTCTGGGTACTATACAGTATCAGTATCATGTTGTACCTGTACCAAGCCTGCTATGGGTACAGCACAGTATCAGTACCTTGTTGTACCTCTACCAAGCCTGCTATGGGTACAGCACAGTATCAGTACCATGTCGTACCTCTACCAAGCCTGCTATGGGTACAGCACAGTATTAGTACCATGTCGTACCTCTACCAAGCCTGCTATGGGTACAGCACAGTATCAGTACCATGTTGTACCTGTACCAAGCCTGCTATGGGTACAGCACAGTATCAGTACCTTGTTGTACCTCTACCAAGCCTGCTATGGGTACAGCACAGTATCAGTACCATGTTGTACCTGTACCAAGCCTGCTATGGGTACAGCACAGTATCAGTACCTTGTTGTACCTCTACCAAGCCTGCTATGGGTACAGCACAGTATCAGTACCATGTCGTACCTGTACCAAGCCTGCTATGGGTACAGCACAGTATCAGTACCATGTCGTACCTGTACCAAGCCTGCTATGGGTAAAGCACAGTATTAGTACCATGTCATACCTGTACTAGCCTTACAATGGGTATTTCACAGTACTAGTAAGAGTTAGTACCATGTTGTGCTCCTTTTTTCAATGATAACTTGAAGGAACATATCAAACGTTGACTTCCAAAAATCGATATATTCATTTAGAAAAAAGTCAATATGTTTAAAATATAGGAACCAGATATTTCATTTTGGAGCCAAACTCTTCATTTTGGAGCCAAACTCTTCATGCTGCTAATGCGGTAGCACTGAAGAACCGTGTAATCCCATGTTTTAATGAACTGTTCGAACAGACCTTTTTCCTTTCCATTTTGAGGAGCTTTTTGAGGATTAGCTTGTCTCAGGGTTTTCACTTTCACTTTCACTTTCAATGACCATGTTATCCCCTCTAACTTGATCAATATTGCTTTTTTTCTAAAAAAAGAATGACAACAGGTTCCTTTAAAAAGCTTTTATCACCAAGAATCTTCCTGGGCTCTCTTTTTCAAAAAGCATAGCAATAAGCAAGCACAATCTCTTTATGATGTAGTTGTGTGTGTGTATGTGCGCACATGTGAATGTCTGTGTGTGTGTGTGCTTGAACAAGTGTGTGTATGCATGCACGTGTGAATGTTTGATTACGTGAGGATGTGCAAAAAAATCATTTGACTCATTGTTCCAATTTCTCTGGCTATGCAACATGTGGGCCACTGATCAGAAATCTCCCCCCACACACACACACACAGAAAAGATTTCCCACCCAGCTTCACTACAAGACTGCCCAACTTTATCTGCCATCTGGCATATAATGGCTTACTATCAACACTCAAAAAAAGGAACTCAAATCAAAATGATCTGTGCGACAGGATAAAAGACACCTGCTGTTATTACAGACAAGTACTTTCAATTATAATCCTCCGAAAATATTGCAGACGTCACCTCGGTGGGAAGCAAAAACAGCTTGGAGATGGGACAGAAGATGTTGTGACAGGAGGGAGAAGATTTGCCATTTCAAAGGGATTCTCTCTCTTTCTCTCTCTCTTCTTCTATCACTAACTTTGTATGACTAATGGGCCTGGATATCCCCATCTTTACCATGAACGGGGAAGCTATAGCTGCTTTACACCCTCTGAGACAGAGAACAAGAAGAAGAGAGATTCTAATGATCATCCATCAAGTCCCAACATTTGCTACAGCGGAAGAAAAGGAAACAATCTTTCACACTGAAATTACATATCGACATTAACAATAAACAGATGAATGATGATTTGCTGACATGAAAGTGAAGCTCTTTGTGCGTTACTTTTAAAAATCTTGCTCACAAAATAATAGGATGAAATTGGACAGGATAGAGCCCTCTGCATTTTTGAAATGCTGTATTGGTAGCAAACATTTTCCAAATTGATGCATCAAATTTTGAAATAAAACCCTCCCTGCCTGGGCACAGTGGCTTCGGCCTTTGCAGCCCTTACTGGTTACTTGTGATGTTGCAATCTAGGAGTTGTTACATTGTTGCACTCATTGTTGGTTGCTTGGCATAAGAACAGCAGCTAAAAGCCTAAAATGTTAATGCAATGCAGCGAGGGCAAAGAGGTGGAGGGAGACTGGAGGGATAGTACATTGTACTGAAATAATATCATCTCACATAGAAGCAGATGAAAAACTACCAGGACTGAGAGCTTGTACAAAATGTTAGAGGAAAACCATGTATCTGGAAAAAAAGCATGTTTTTCAAGAATGAAGACAAGAATGCTCCTTTTCTTTTTGTCAGACATGTGTTTTTGGAGTTATACCATGTCTTTTTAATAGATTTCAAGGACCCAGGGGTTATGAATCCGCAGTTCTGCATGTTCTTTCCTTGGCAGCAGCCATAGTGTGATCCTCAGGGCTCCTTATACCACAAACCCAGAGGCTTGCGAGAGCCTTATGAGAGCCCCATCGCAACTACCACCTAACAACTCCCCCGGCCGCATGCCAGGATGGTTCGCTCCACCACAGTCTGTCACTTTACTCTGAGGATAAACCAATTTCAGTTGGGAGCCCAGGGCAAGCCAGGGGGCTACTGCATGGCTCTGTCTGTTTTCTCCATGATTGAAACTATTCTGAGGCTTTTTGAGAGCCGGGTCCTCCAGGTGACTGTCATCTTTCATAATGGGACCATGGAATGCAATTTGGGAGAGTGACTGATTAGCCAAGTGAGAGAGAGGAGAAAGAGAGAAGAAAGAGAGAGAGAGAGAGAGGGAGAAAATCTGAGAAGGAGAGGGGAAGACAGAGCTTCATGTAATCTCACGTTAAAGAGGTTGGCCTCTGCACTATAATCTGATCTAGGCATGGAAGAGAGAGAAAAGAGACGGTATGATGTTATACTGCATGTTGTCTATATACTGAACACAGGATATACTGTATTATTTAGGGGTGGTGGAGAGGGAAACAGCTGGTGGAAAGGTCACTGGTCTTCATGCTTGGACTGGCTGGGAAAAGAGAAAAGCCCTCCCCTCCCTCACCGACTACTATTGAAGTGCACTTGAGTAATGGCCGGTGCCCGGTGCCCGGTGCCCATTCTGTTTGTTTGCGGTGTTTTTCTTCAGTGTTTTTTGTTAATAACTACAGTATATAAATTGTCAGAAATAAAAGCTTAGTGCCCTTTGCAGTTGGTTGAGGTTGAAGTATTGATCATTGTTTCAAGTTAGTCCTCTCACTTCTCTCTCAACTGGCATAACACACATGTTGTGCAGACAGAGAGCTTGATGCGATCGTCTTTGTAAACTATCTCTTGGCATGATAGAGATTACTTCAGATTACTATATTTAATTCATGACTATATTTCTTTAGTGTCAATAATTAATGTATCGACTTTTTATTTATAACATACAAACAGAGCCAACAAGACAGATAAACTAGGCCAGAGAGCCCGGAGAAGAATAAAGGTAAGATCGACTGTATTGGTTCAAACAAGTAAAGAGATCATATGATACAGTATAAACATTTTATGTTTCTTTATTAAATTGTGTGTTTCCACCCTTCCAAGACACGTGGCTGTAGCCCAGCTCACACATCGATGCTGGTGGACGCTGAATAAATGGCTTTGTGTTGGCTCCGACATGTCTACAAGCCGGTGGAGACATTGACTCCCAATAGCTCCAGTAAAACACCTCAGTGGCCAGCAGCTGAGGACTGTGGTTGCACTGGTGTTACTGTGTGTAAGTATCAATGAAAAGCAGGACTTTGCTGACAAAGAGCTGGTGTGCTCAGCCACTCGTCCCTGGATATTAATACACATGACATATTATTTAAAACATCCCCTATAGTACTCTGGGTTTTGAACGTAAAGGTCACAGGAATCCAAATGGGTCTCCTGACTATTGCTGGTGGGTCCCCGCGTAACCGTAACAACAATGGCAAAATGCATGTTTCATGAGGCTACATTTCTCATTTACTGTAGGTAACACATTTGGTCTTCCCCCGGAGCTCCCAACACTGTAAAGGATGATTTTAATCGCTGTAAAAAATTGGTGGCCACAGCCCCGTTAGGAGCATCGGACCACAACACCAGACCCCTGCTCCTCATCTGCAGAGATGTGGTTTACTTAGAGAGGTCTGTGTGCATCAGGTGAAGGTGAAGGGTTTTGAGAAAGGGGTGAGACTCTTTTTTTTTACTAACCAACCTACATGTATAACCCACAGCTGAACAAGTTGCTACAACACGTTCATGCCTGTTGTTGAAAGTCATTCTGGGAAATCATTAACTGAAGTAGAAGAAGACGAGGCAGGTTGAGGGGAAGTGGGTACACCAACAAAACAACTCACAATAACTCCCCTGGAATGTGATAAATTGATGCTACCCAACTGTGTAAGAGTATCCAAGGATGAGTGGGCAATCTACTCGTCAGTGTTATTTATCTATGCAGCCAGTAGGAAATAAGAGAGGGAAACAGATTGAGTAGAGACCCAGGACAGGAAGATCTGGCTGGATTCAATCCCAGGCCTGCAGAGGCAGCAGGCATTCTACAGGGTTAGTTTAACTGGATCGATTCGTCTGTGTTTCAGGAATCAGCAAACAGTATTGATGAACTTGTAGATACTGTGTAGTTATGTATCTTTCTGCAAGGACTTTGTGAAAAAAAAGGATAACAATCTATTCCTATAACAAGCCCTTGGTTTCTAAATCATGAATGATGTTACTGGGTAGAAAGAATAAAGTTTTTTTTGGAACAGTGATGTGGCTGTTGTTAGGGAAACTAGCCAAAAAAAAGCCAAACAAAACTACCTGAAGTCTGCATGGAGGGAGATAAGAGCCATGGCGGGGTCACAGGGTGAGACAAACAGTTGGATGATAAGCCTAGATGTTGTTCACTCAAACGTACATTTGGCCAGTGAGGTTTTTTTTTTAGTTGTGACGGTCCACAATTTAAATTCTGAACTTAATAAGATCCATAGGATGATGATTGCTGGTCCTGCAATAGTCTTCAGCGTACAGGAAGTTACTCAATTCTTCCCAACGAAAATGCCACTTTGCCTGTTTACTGTTAGCAAATATACCTTATAGTTTACTTGTAGTCCATACAAATTAATAGATGAAGACCCCTGAAGTACCGTTTGTTCTCCCATTGTGTGACGGCATCTAACTTAATCTGGACAATCGGGACAAAACAGCAGAGAAAAGCATTTCATGTCTCTTGTTTACCAGGAGAAACCTGCTGTCGTTGTTCCAATACACAAGACACTCAGAAAGACACTGTTGTAGGTCAGACCTGTGTCTGCTCTCTCTTTCAGACTGGAGGGCTTGTCTGGGACTCCAGCCTCCATAATATAAAACTTCCTTCGATTCCAGACTGGAAATGGATGTCTGTAAAACACACGGTGGTTGCCATGGCATGCTGCCACAGCACCACAGCAGTTGTTCAGTTTACTCTTAACGGCTGCTCTGTGTGGGTGCATGTGTTTTTGTACAGGACACCAAAGATAATAATATTAATAATAAACTTTATTTGTATAGCACTTTTCTTAACACTGTTAAGTGCTTTACAGACAATACAATAAAAGCCAAAAAGATAAACAACAAGAATGGCAGACATTAATTATTAACAGATAAATAAAATGAAGCAAATGTAGCAGGCATTGTCTTCACCTGTCTATAAAAATTAGTTTTAAACAGTGTTTTGAAAGATGGCACTGGTTTTGCCGGCCTAAGCCATGAAATCCCTCACTCAAACTGTCTGCTGTCAACACCTTTTACACATGGATGGAAATGGCTAGATGATGGCGACTGATTCCACTATCGGGCTAAAATATAAAATCAGTCAGGCATTGGCCTAACTACATCTACATTGAATACCTTGTTGTCAACGAACCAGCCAGTCAGGGCAACAAGCCTCCAAAAGGACATTAAGAAGCTGAGGTAGTAAAAAAAATAAAAGAAAAAGGTTCTTTAAATTTGACATGGTGCCAAAAGTGCTCAAGAAGTGAAGACAAAGAAAGATGTTTTCCATTTGTGTAGCCCATCAGGCTATCATCAGTGCTCTGGTTCATTTGTTAAGCCCTTAACCACAACCTTCAACCCTCATGGAGAACAAGGAAAAACTCCCACAAAACCTTTCAGAAAAAAAAAGAAAGAAATCTTGGGAAGGGCTAGTCAGAGAGGGAGGGGCTACTCAGAGAGGGATTCCCCTACCAAGACGGTCGGGCTGCAATAGATGGTGAGTTTGGGTATACTGAGTATTGAGTATACAGAAGACATAATAGTATATTTGGGTGGGACATCCAGATCTGATGTGGGTCATCACAGCAAACAGCAGCTCAGTCAGCATTGTCCTAATAGTGGGGGACCACGCAGACGCCATCACTGCAGCCTAGAAACAGATAGGAGACAAACCCAATTTCATGTAATCTCACTCACCCAAACAGACATGATCGGCGTCAGTGTACAGGAGCAGGAAGACCAAGAGAACAGGACATGTAGAATAAATGCTAGTATCCATCGGCAGGAACCTGAGCTAGGCAAGGCTAAGTTTGGTCACATGATGAAGAGAATAAATAGATTTTTCACCTTGACTTAACGATTTGGGTAGAGCCTGCCTCTCTGATTGAGGCAGGCAGACTGTTCCAGAGATAGGGAGCCCGGTAAGAAAAGGCTCTGTGACCTGCAGTTTTCTTTTTGACTGCTGGAGTAGACAGTAGACAGGTAGTCCGTGCCCTGTGATCTGAGGGCGCGTGGCGGTACAAGCGGCTTATTAAGACAGACTGGACAGAGTATAATTGCCTAGAGCTTAAATGAGTACAGTGTTCCTTGGTTGAGGACTGCTGTCCATAGGTAGCCAGCTCCACAGAGCTATACCTGGGAAAAGTCCAATTAACTGAACATGATAAAATACAGATCAGTACAGATCAATATGAAGAATCTACAATAAGACTTAATAGAATACAATATTTAAGCATTCCCCATTGATTGATTAAGTTGAAGCAAAGTTACAAAGATCTAGATGAAACGTGTCTAATAAGAGGCATTACATTAGATTCATGGTAAAACAGAGTTATTCAAGCTTATAAAACATGTACAATTATTAGATTTTTTTAGAATTACAAGACAAGGAAATTACTGAACTCCAGCATTAATTGGGGTAATATACTGTACCTCCAAGTGACATTTTACTTACAGAGATGGCAAAGTGCCCCTTTTAGTCAAAAAATGAAAATCACATATCATATGTAGTTTCAAGGCAGTGCTAGTTGCTCGAGCCATTGAGTTACACAAGGAATGGAACCCCTAATCTTGGCAGCCTTGGGCCCATTGAGCTTCATAGGACTGCTCAAATCATGTTTCTCTTTGTCTGGTAATGAACCGGCAACCTTTCCTGTTAGGCAACCTTTCCTGAATAGCCACTACATCACAGAAACCGCTTGAAGTGTTCATGAGCAAGACATATTTAGTAGATTTTGATTGCGAGAATGGACAGCCCAACCGGATGATTAAAGCCTACACAAGCCTGGAAATTATCCAACGATCCCTGCTGAAGTGTTCTTGAGCAAGACACTGAATCCCTACCAGCCCCAGAGGTGCTGTTCTTTAGTTGACCCTGACCTCTGATGGAGGAGGCAGGTCAAAGGAGAATTTCTGAAACTAAACTAAAAGAAATATGAACCATTTGAACCATACTACACGCGCTACAGCATCACTGTTTGAGGCATTTTTGCATCTGGATCTGCAAATTTGAACAGGGTCTGGACATCACAACTTCCCCTTGACTACAGTTTTAGGTCTGTGATGGCTTGTGATAGAAAGGTTTGTTTGTTTGAATCCTACATGGGCTGGGAAAATGTAGGTGGGGAAAATGAATGAGAAGCAATCCCCCTTCCCTCAGTAACTACTGCCCTTGAGCAAGGCACTTGCTGAATATGTGTAACTGTGTGAATGTGAAGCAGTGTGGAAAAGAGCATACTTGTTCCGTCAACTTCCCCAGGTCAAATAAAAGTTGTTGTTCCATAGGCAATGATTAAGGCCTTGTGGACACTGTAATCATAGTTGGGGGGGGCTCTTTTGTGCACATAGCCATCAGACTGGACAATACTTCCTACCCAAACAGTCCCAGCCTCAGCCAGGAGGGAGCTGAAGCAGGGCACCTGGAAAGCCCATACAAGCCACCTACACAACATCTGCTTGCACACTAGATAGAGCAATGCACATTCACCCTTGCACATCGTCACTCTTCTGTACATATGGCACCTCCATCTGGATATCAATTGAATATATTTGATAATGGTGTGTAGTTCTTTATAATGCAAGACCACCCACATAGACACTTTCTGTACATACTTATAGCTGTAGACTGGTTAAAATGCACCTGAGCACATTTTTGCATCCTGTATAGGCTATAATTTCATATATTGCTTTTCTTAATATTCTCATTTTTCTTCTCATTTGTTATACAGTATATAGCATATATATTGATATTTTAACTTACTTAACTTCCAATAATCCTTTATCAAGTCAAATCAAATCACATTTTATTTGTACAGCCCTTAATCACCTTTACAGTCTCTAAGGGCTTCACAGTGCCCAAAGTGCGAAAACAATAAATGGTTAGTACACGACATCCCCCAGCCTTGGACCCTCACAGAGGACAAGGAAAAGCTCCCAAAAAACCTTTTAGGAAAAAATGGAAGAAACCTTGGGAGGGACTACTCAGAGAGGGATCCCCCTACCAGGACGGTCAGGCTGCAATAGATACCAAGTTTGGGCAAGCAGCATATACAGAGTGCATAGAAGTTTATTTGGGTGGGACATCCAGATCTGATGTGGGGCATCACAGCAAACAGCAGTTCACTCAGGGTCATCGTAGGACTAGAGGACCACGCAAGCACCAACACTGCCCAGCTGCAGCCTGGAAGCAGATAGGAGACACACCCATATACGCAAGCAGACTCATTCATGTACTCTCACTCACACAGATAAACATGACCAGCGTCAGTGGACAGGAGCAGGTAGACCAGGAGAACAGGACATGTAGGCAATATCTAGTATCCATCAGCA
>OOFE01029441.1:6992-19924 GCA_900323365.1 Monocentris japonica
CGGAGAAAGTAGCTTTTGAAATCACAACAATCTGAGATAAATTCATATGTTTGACCAAAATGACTCAGTCAATCCAATCATCTTTCAGCGACACAACATGTCAGAAACAATCTACCGATCAAATTATGAGAGTGAAATAACTTGTCTGCTTATATTACCATGACAGAGAAACCTGCTCCTTCTGCTTAAAGTGACTTCATCAGCAAATCATAGTGACAGATTAAAAGGTTGTTTTGGACTCCCTAGCATTTCAGTGACCTCGCTCTTTTCATTCTGGTTGAGCTGGAATGTTGATGCTAGTAAAAACGATAAAAGACCTGCTACTTCCTGTAACCGAGGCTCCCTTTTATATTTCAAGAGAAATAAAGCCCACATGTGAGTTCAACAAAACAGGCATGACACTCATATCCAGTTGACCTAATGGACTTCAAGGCAGGGCAGGACAAGTTGACCCATGAAATCTATGATACTGTGGGTGCATATGGTTGTTCAGATTGCACACTGTTCATTCAGTTGGATGGTGAAGCTGCAGTAAATACAAGCTCAGACCTGAAACACTGGAATTCCTGCGTATGGGATGATGGTCTTCTCCTCTCTTTACGAGCAGCAAAACCAAGCAAGCCTTTCACACAGTCCCGGTGCAATGAATAATCTAAATGGCACTTAATGTGAGCTATGCTGATACTCTGACAATAGTTTGTGTTCAGACATCACAGCTTAGTGTCCCCCGATTGTATATTGATGCCGAGGCCGTTGACAATAAATCACTGGATTCACCAGTGAGTGAGAAAACAGTTTAGACAATGGCCCAATGGAGCTTACCGTAATTGACAGATGAGTTCAACTCCTTCCACCACAATAGCTTTGGAGCACTGAGAGTATCTGGGAATGAGTGTGCCAATGTATGTGTGTATGTGTGTGTGTGTGTATAATGTTCCAAGCCTACAATATTCAAGAGAACGTGTACCTGCCAACGCCTACATGCAATGTCTGTGCTACACTTGACACACATTCATGTGTTTATGAGTTAAGAGGATATCGCCACTCCCAACTTCAATGGGATGAATGTATGAATTGTCAAATACACTTGAGAATGGTTCACCAAACTTACCAAGGCCCTAAGGAAATTTCCAGATATCCTAATTCATATTGAAACAGCCTATTCAGCAGTGCTCATTATATTTATTTAAACCGTGAAGGGAATTTTATTTTTTATAACCGTGGTAAGAGTGAAAACAATTTGATATCAACTAGGACACCTCATTTAGAACTGCAGGATAATTTATCCCCAGCAAATGCAATTGCATTGATACATTCTGTAATGATTTACAGATGCTCCAAAACACTATCATCATTTACCACACAATGTGATCCAAAGCATTACAATCGGCAAATAACGTATTTCTAAATAAGGATAAATTCTAAATTAGGACACAGATATTTTCCTTAAGGTCTTGGCGAGCTAGGTGAACCATTCTTGAGTGTTTTTGAACATTCTTGTGCAGCCATTACTAAGGAGATAACTATCAAACCGGCAATATCTTACGCGTAAATGCATGAACATGTAGATAATAAATCTAATAAATCATTTACACTGCAAGCCAATGCTATGTGTGTGTACAAATGCCTGCATGTGTACGTGTGTGTTCATGTACGTTGTCTACATAGCCAACAAGAAGAGGTAGCTGATGTGTCATTGCCAAGTAGCAGCCCAGCATGTAACAGGACAGTGGACTCCAGTTTATGTTCTTGTGTAAATTATCCCTGGCCTTTCTCACTGCACTGGTGATTATATGGCATGCATGCCGATGTTACGATTATGCCTGACAGAAAGGTTTGGTGATGTAGCACAGTTGTTAAGCCATGCAGAATGTGTTGTCACCCAGCATGATAAACTGGCCACAAAGTGGATTGGAATCTAATTTGTTGGACCCATTAACCAGACTAGCATTAAGGCATGTTTTCATCTTGAATGATTACTAAGATCAGTTACCCTGGAATTACAGCCTGCTCAAAATATAATTCATTAAAAACACACTGATTAAGATACATGGTCCGACATAAACCAACAAGATAAATATGTTTAACCAAGTACTGTATCTGTTTCTGTTAACTTGGCACATCGTGCCATCTAAAATATGAGACATTTTGTGTCTCTCTGTAAACATCCCTGGTAATATACAATAATTATGAAGCTATCAGGATTTATTGTGGTCTGATTTTGTTCCCCTTTAGGATGACAAGTTGTCTAGCATCTGCCAGCATGTTAGTAGCTCTTCATCAGAATGAAGGGTAGAGAGCCCTCTCACACAGACAGACTCCGACTGCTCGCTGAGCAATTTGTTTCAAGGGGTACTGACACAGAGGAAAACTGGTGGACCCTACATCCATCCTGCTGTAAAATATCCAAAACCATCTGGCAGCCAACCTCCATCCTAAATTACCATGATGGACTTCCATCTTTGGAAACCAGGAGGGCTATACAAACCTGCTCCAACGTCTGGCAGTACTAAAAGTAAAACTAGGCTGCATCTCAGTTGTCCTGAACCACAGCTACAAATCATGGTGGAAAAGGAATAATAGTTTGACTGCATTAGCAATCCCAGAATTTCAGAGCTGAGCCTAGCAGGATGGCCTATCCATTTGGGCTGATTTATGTTCTGCTGCTTTCTTAAGAATGGCCAGTGCAACTGGGAAGTAGACCAAGGTCCAGAGCACCAGCGGTATGTTATTGCAAGAGGGCTGGGTCCGCTTGGCAAGAACTCACGTCCTTGTCTATCTGCCTGACATGTTCGGAGTAGAGGCCAATGTCTTGCTTCAAACTTGCGTCTGTTTGTGCCTGAGTAAGTCTAAATGGGTGAGTCCAGTCGGGTCTGTATCATCATAAATAACACAGGCATGTCTGTAATGGTCACGGAAGGTAAAGATTTAAGAGGCTACACGTTCTCCCACTGCTGAGAGAATGGTTCAAAGTGTATTAAACATAATCATATTTCAGTGGCGGTGGATTGGATGGATGAACTGAGTTCATGAGTATGATTGTAAGCTTTCGGGTTCCATTTTTAAAATACAAAACATATTTTCTAAAATGCTAACTGTTCATTATAAAGTAAGGTTGATGTTCTAAGAAACATTGCGGCATCAGATTCCTTTGTACAGTGAGTTTGGAATAACAACAGTTTCAGCTATCAAACATCTCATTGATCTGTTAATGTTTAGTGGCATTATAATGAAACTGTTTAGTTCCCTTCAGTCAAAATAATTTCAGCACATTTTCAGCTTGACTTTCAAACATCCCTTATTAAGACAAAATATCAAAGAGGAAAACATTTACTTTTATACCAATAGTGGCAAGAACTAACAAACAAATATCTTAGAATGGCACAGAACTTGACAGTGCTATCTTTCCACTTTAGGTTCATGCTGTATACGTCCGACATCAGTTTAAGAACTGAAGACACTCAAGAGACTCACTCAGCTACATCAAACGGCAAGGTAAAAACAATAGAGTCGCTGACATTTCCCCAAACCCAGCACAAACAGAATTATTCAGAGACAGTGAGAGGAGTGCCATCAGATAATGACACTTGGTGGAAGGCAGAAATCTCAAAGCAGTTTAGAACTGGCATGCCAGAGTTCAGCAGTTAAAATTGTCATGGAAGTTAAAGAGGTTATCCTGGCATTTTAATCCAGCCTGCTCTGGAAGAGAGAATGTGGAGGTGAGTTCCAGGGCTAGTTATAACAAGGACAGGCCTGCCGCCAAAAATGAGCTCTCATCATCTTGGATGTGGACAGCGCAGTGTGTTGTGGAGGCACGGTGAAGGATTGCAGGCCCAGTTTGCCTCGTCCTCTCTCCCCTCATCCATCTCCACAGGCCAGCTTTAATGGATATTCATGTTGCTGAGCCAATCCACTGCTGGGAGGAATAATATCACATCATCTGACTCCGATAAAGGAAAGAGAGCCTGTCCTCATGGAGGGGGAGCATATATATATATGTATACAGTATACTGTTATATGCTGTGGGAGCTGCACTGCCACAGAATGGATTGATTTGACTTTGACTGGATACTCAGGTCCTTATTCATTATATACAATGACTTTGGATTAGAGAAAAAATTTATTACAGAACAGATTCAGCAATTAGTATCCTGTTTTCCTCTGGTTGGGTACACACACACACACACACACACACACACACAAACACGCACACACAAGATATAAGATATTATAAATATCTATGTAAGAAGATCGAAAGAACCTACAAACATACTGTAAGAACTGAAAGAAATACCAAGACAACCTACAGTATTTCATATCCTGGGACATATAAGTATAGTGCCTGTGGGTAAAAATAAGCATGCTCACACAAACTGATGTTTTTTTTTTTTTTTATGAGCATTGATTGTGACTGTATTCCGATTTCCATGAATATGAATCTACGATGTCAACAAAACACATTAGAAACTAATCACCTCATCAACTCACAAACTGGCAAACCCTCCAGAATAAAACCTTCATACAGTTTATGAACTCAGGTCCCAGGAATAAGGCCATGTCTTCACTTTATCATTGCACCTCACAGAGATGGGTGCACAGCCTCACTCAACACTCTTTTTCTGCTTATCCAGATTAGAATAGCATATGATGTTGAAGGCACACATTGTCTATATTTTGCTTTAATTCAAAAGTTCACAAAAACAAGCTCCGCAAATGGTCCTCTGGATCCATTTGTGATCTGTGGAACATCACTTTGGAGCTAGTAAATGTGTGGGGGGAAGGGTTAAACCTTGCTTTTTCCATATGCCTCATTTCAGTTGTGTGGGGGCCAGCGTGAGTCTTTGTGTTTGAGAGTGATGTTTATCAGGGGACAGATCCCGCTGGTATAATCATTATGAGCCCGAGTGACATGTCTTGCAGAGCACGTACATGTGTCTAATGGAAGACGTCAAAGGTGCTCTGTCTTTTCTCATTGGAGTTCCAGAGAAGACAATTCCATACTCAGAGAAACATATCAAGGCAGGGCAAAAGATGAAGGGAATATCATCAGCAGAACGATGAGTGTT
This sequence comes from Monocentris japonica, assembly GCA_900323365.1. Taxonomy (NCBI): domain Eukaryota; kingdom Metazoa; phylum Chordata; class Actinopteri; order Trachichthyiformes; family Monocentridae; genus Monocentris; species Monocentris japonica. The sequence goes on from OOFE01029441.1 coordinate 12,059, forward strand.
TTCATTCGAGGTAGAGACTGAGATCAAACAGAACTGAAGTATTAGTCCAGGAGAAGGTTGAGGTAATTCACTGTGTCAATTCATTGTGTAAAACCAAGTATAATTAATGGCATGTGGATTCATTTTAAAGAGCATGACTTCATGGAAACAATCTTATTTGTGTTCATGACAACCTCCAATCCAAGTAGTTACTTATAGCTTCATGATATCACTAACGAGTATTAGCTACTGCTCTGCCCATTTCTTTTGAAGCATTACCTAATAATACTGAAATTTACTTTTAGTTTTACTAGCCGCATTCTGCAAAGAACATTAAGTCATCAGTCAAACCAACAACCTTTCCCTTCATGACAACAGTTAAGTTTCAACACTAGCGGTTTAGTCATCCATTAGTCATATATCCCATCCAGATGTCTGGTGGAGGAGAGGAGGGGAGGAGGAGATAGCAGCAGGTGTAGATCTCTCTGAGCCCAGCTGAGCTCTAAAAGGCAGCGCTTAGCACCCACAGCTCCGTCATCTGGCCTCTCCCCTGTCTCCACCAGCCTCTCGACAGCCCATTCCTCATCATTTACCCCTTTTTGGCAAAACCCAGAGCCCTTCTAATGGGCCGCTCTGAATGCTTCCAGATGTTTGTTTATTTGTTGTGCAGCAACTGTAAAACAGTTTACTCTTAGTTTGGATCTGTTCCCATTGCTTCATTTTTGGGGGGTGAGGGAGCTAGGGGAGTACAGCAGGAGTTGCAGTGCAGATCACCGCGACTTGTAATGAAAGCGAACCACCAAGCAAATGTGAGGCGTCCCATGGGTGTCGTCAGAAACGAGTTTTTTGCTTTGAAGGCTGCTTTCCTCTGGGGGTTTTAATAACAGTTGTGCGCCATTAAAGATACATACATACAAAGTAGCTGGAAGCAGGCCCAGATCAACAAGATTAAAAGGGTCCAAGGCTCATACTGTACGGCAGATTTCAGGCTTTGTTTCTTCTATGTTTATATGTACAAAGATATCCCTTTCATTTACTCCTGTCACTGCTGAGGGACGGATGACTAAAATTTAAGCTGATACCTGTAAAAAGTAGTGTCTAGTGCATATTTATCGAAATACACAGAGAAAATTATTTCATTAAATAAATCTCAACTGTGCACATGGATAAATCAATCAAATATCAACCATCTCGTACATACTTCTAAACTTCTACAGCTATAATTAGATCTATGGAATAGACCTGTGAATTGTACTTCAGAACATGTCATCCTATGAAAATGACAAGTTAGTAATAAAGAAATACAGCACATTGTTTTGTGTTGAACACTGTAATCATAATTCCTCATGGCACGGCACAAGAACGCAACATGTCATTTGGTGTAGCTTAATCGTATGGTATAGACCAGTCTTCATGAGAACACACAGTACTTTAGGCTGGGTCTCCATTTTGGACTGTTAGATTTAGAGTTGAGTTGACAGTTGGACCAGGGCTGAGAGTTAGAGCCAAGGTGACAGTAGTGGAGGATCCTCAGGCCCCTCTGCCAGACTATATACTCCACTCTACTCTGTGTCACGCCTTCACCAAGACAACCTGGAGCCCCCACCTCCCTCCTTCACTTGGTCTTTTGTCTAGCTCTCATTAAGTCTCGCCTTGTTTCACTGTCTAACGTTGGTCCTCTTCCTGTCTCTTCCTCTCCCTTTAATCTTTCACTATCCTTCCCTCCAGATTGCACTACTGCTACAGTACATCTCTCCCTCTTTCCCACTTTTCTTGTTCTCTCCCTCCTTCTCTTTTCTTCTCCGCCCTGTTTCCCCCTGTCTCCTCCAGGTTGACTCCTACACCCACCAAGACAGGGGCTTATCCTGAAGCGCTGTCCTTAGACTCCACCCCTCTCTCCCTGGGCAGTGACCTGCCAGAGCCGGCCTCCTCTGGGAGCTCCTAGCTGCTGTAATTACCTCTGGCACTTGGGCTCTGGGGCTTCCACACAGGTGACACAGGGGGAGGAGAGGGGGGCTACAGAGAGTTGAAAGGGGGAAAGGGAGGTTCACTCTGTGCAGCCGACAGGGCGATGTCAGACCTGCTGTTGATCTCCCTGTTGCTGCAGAGGCCAGGCTAAAGCTACACAGCCACTCCACCCCAAAACAAACAAACAAACAAACAAACAAACAAAACCCTGGGCCACTTCATTAACCCTTCACTAAAAACATCTACTGACACAATCACATAATGTATAATGTGTATCTAGAACAAGGCCATTGTTTGCAACCTAAATTTAACACAGTAAACCCTCAGTTGTTTAACTGTACAGTAGCTAGGCATTACTGTTCAAGACGGTTACCGTATCATTGCTCTGCCATAGCTTTGTTCTCATACCATTGGGAGTTACTGTGAGCATCTCATGTGTGGGAGTATGTTGAAGAAATGTAGATAAAAAAAAAACAAAAACAGGAAGCAGGAGTAGGGGCTGGAGGCAGGGACATAAAGAGGAGGTGAAGGGCAAAGATGAGGGCTGTGTTATCTAAGGCTGCAGCGCTGCATCATAAAAATAACAAATGGAGACTGTCACCGCTGCTCAGATCTGAGACGGAGGGGTAAATATTTCATGTGTCAGATCCCCTCACCTTTAAATGGACTGTTCTCAGCTAGGTCTGATTTTGACAAAGCACAGGGCCCTTCCTCTCCTTACATCCAGTGAGAGCTGCCGCTGGTCAGCCTTTAATGACATAGATCTGTCCTTGGCACCACAGATGGGGGTGGTGGGCAGGGTGCTCAGTATTGACCTCTTTTACTACCACAGTGGCGGTCTGCCCATCACTAGTGTTTTGCATTATGAAGAAAGAGACTGTGATGAATACCATGGCCACTTGCAGGACACACCCACGGAGACAGACAAATTCTACCTCTTACATCTAGTACCCTGCGCTTTAATGGCTATACCGCTAACTCTACAACTGGAGAGACGGTTCAAAACGACAACAGGAAAACAGCGCGCCTAAACCTGTCATGGTAACATATAAATATTTTAGATTTTACTGAGGTTTCTGTATAGCATCTGCTACAAACGTCTGTGGCCTTTGCAATTGAATCTGAGCTTCTTTGAGTTATTTCTGCATTTCTGTTATTTGTGCATTCTTCCCAGAGTGCACAGCTAAAAAGTAGCTAAACAGTCAAGTCAACTGACTATATTAGGTCAAGATAAGGCCTAATCAATGTCTAGTATCAACAGATCAAGGATGGTTCATACTGTATATGCATGCTCCCACACATACATTCAGATCAATAGAGTTAACCTAGATTACTCAGAGCAACACATCACACAGATGAGATGAGATCAGTAAATATAGATATCATAACTTCCACTCAGTCGTAAGTTCACTAGATTCCCACTCCCTGCAACTGTTGGGGTTATGGCTTATATTTACATAATCCATGGAGCTTGCTCCTTATTGAGTGCACAGCATTATGTTGCATCTTGTTTACTTTCACTTAGACCAATCTGGTCTGTCGGTATGCACAGGAATCTGGAGGAATCTGGGTGGAAAGGTGTCCTTACCTTTATGGTTCCTGGCATCTCTGGATTCTCGCGGTAGAGGGGTGTAGGGCAAGGGGTTACTCTCAGAATTGGGTTCAACAGATAGCTGGGAGAAAGGAGACACACAAAAACAGTATAAATATTGAGCAGAGGGGGTTTGACAAGTCTTAAAATGGAGGATTTGTCACTGTGGCTGACTGTGAGTGTCATAAATCCTTTGGGAGTGGCACAGGAAATGTTGGGAGCACCGCTCCTGTTTTATGGCAGAATGTGGCTGGTCAGGTTTCATTACTTCTCATGTGTTGTGGAGGGGAAAAGGGGAGGCAGTAGTAGCTACAGCCCTGGCTTTGATGATCTGATCTACTACCTGGTTAGGGAGGAGAGGTCAGGGGAGGCCTCCCCTTCACTCAGCCATGACCTCATGGAGTGGTCACCTAAAGGGTAGACGTCACTCACTCTGACAAACCAAATGTAGCGCTGCTATGTGAGGGCAGTCCGATAGATGGCATGGAACAACCTCTGCAAAGGATTCTGGAGCTGAAACTTTAAATGGCTATCTTTATTTAATGTTACAAAGTTAGAATGTGAGGTACATTTATTGGCATAGATTCTTAGCTGCACAACTGGAATGAGGTATTGATTGTTAGCAAAAGCAGAAGTTCAAGCAAAACAAGTGTAACAAATGCTTCTGAGAGTCAGAGAAAACAGGGGCCTGAATCTCAGAGCACGTTCCCAAACACAAGTCAAGAGTTTCTTGTGTTGTTGTTCTTTTTGTACACTTTCAAGGTCCAAAACATCCTCTTCCTTTCCTTAGCCTTTTAGCTGGTGGAGCAGTTTATCATGACACAGCGATATCTGATGCCTTTGCAGAAATACTTTCCTTTCCTGCAGGAAGGAATTCACTGGGCCTTTAATCATAGCAAGAGACCCAACTGACAAATACATATTAGAGATGGTTTGGAGCTGCATTTTTCCCACTTTTATTGTTGTTCCTCTACATGCCCATGCATAACCTTGAGAAATGGAATGGTCAACACATTAAATGGAAACATATTCTTCACAGGCAAAGAGAGCACTGTGAATTGAAAACGATCACATAATGTGCTTTCAGATAACATCTCTGAAAGGCATTAAGGTCTGGTCAGCATGTGTCTCATATTACACTGAGGAGACAAATGGCAAAATAAACCTATTTTGAGACCTTACTACAGTTAGATGCTGGTGGAATATGCTTTTGAAAGAAATAGCTTAGAATAGAAATGGAGTTTTGACAGCAGACCTGCAACTTTCAGCCTCTGGAGTGGCTGAAACCTGCTATGGAATATCAAAAATCACCCCACAGCTGTTTGATGCCCTTTTATGCAATGTGTAGTTCAAGAAGTATAACAAACTAAAATAAGCAATTACAGAGTCAGAACTGCCTTCTCTCATATGAAGATATTATACCCATGCCCAATAGAGTCATTCTTAAATGGCAACACCGACTGGAACTGATCCTGGAATGGACCAAGGAAATTACCAGTACATTTACAAAATATTCTACCTCTTCTCTAATATCACCTTGTGTTTGGCTTGTGTGTTAGGCTTTGAGCCTACAATTGTTGCAGTGAACACACAGGAGTCTGTCTGCGACAGACAGAGCTATTCATCCAACGAGGCATTATGATGGGAGCTGTGAGTCCTCTCTATTTGCCCCGCTTCCATGCTTTCAGAGCCACCCCAGAGCTGCGCCCCTGCCTGCCTCATTTCCTGGCCTGCTTGAAAGATCAGAAGCCTGGGCCTCCGCTGGCCCTCTCTGGCCCCACAAAGCCCCTCCTAATCCCGCTGCTTGCCCACAATTGATCTTCCCAGTTGTCACATTATTAACACAACCACCCACGAATTGGGGTAGAGGGGTGTTGGAGAAGGAGGAGAAGGAGGAGTGCTAAGGTTAGCTGGGTACTGGATACACCCTTGGGCTGCTTCCACCCTGTCCTCTTGGCCCTTTGGGGTGTCATTCATCAGGCTCCCCAACAGTGCCTTGCTGTCAACATCAGAGCCCAGTCCCCCCTGCTATGCATGACGCCACCATCCAACCTCCACAATGCCATGTCTGCTGATCAAACACCCACCGCATCCAACCTCCATGGCCATCATTACCCATCCCTATCCAGCACAACCATTCCACCCCACCCACAGAACATCAATCAGCCAGCATTTCCATGTGCTGACCCTCCCTCTTTTCCTCTCAGACCTTCCACCACCTCTGCACTCTTTCACTTTACTCGATGACCCGTCCAGAGGATGAGAAAGCAGCAATTCTTAATGGGAAAGCCCATGGAACAAATGAAAGAGAACTCAATCTGAATTACAGCTGTCATGGGGACTCTTTCTTTCTCACTCTCCCTCCCTCATTCACTTTAAGATGACTGATGGACCAGGCCTGACTTTGATCACAAGCTTTAAGACTTTACAGAAACGTAATCAAAAACCAGGGGTTTGCTCATGGTTGCAGTAGGCTCGGTGCTAACAGACATTAAAGAAAATGGCTTCATTTATAAAACATTACAACCCTGATACTTACATGACAGATCCATGTAATGTTCTTGACATTGTTTGGATTGCCATAACCTGGATTGCTACACCACAGAGCATTTCGGTCAAAAGGAAATTCAAAGACAAATGGATGATGGTTTGAGGTTTAGTTTTATTTTACTAGAGATGACTGTTGGGGAACTTGAATTGTATGATGCACCAGAGTAGTGCGATAGTATATTCAACAATAAATTGACAAAAAGTCCTCTTATTGCATTTCATAGTGGAATGTGAAAACTGCATAAGTGCTGAATACGATGCTTTTCTTCATACCCATTTCAGCTCCCCAAAGCCTAGACAATAACAATACAGACATAACAACTGCAGATACTCTCATGCCCTCCATGTCCTCAGACATGCCATATCCTCCTTTATGTCCTCAAAACCAGATCTTCACCCACATTCCTATTCATTCCCACTCTCTTTATTACCCGTTTCTCCTCTTTCCCTCTGTCTTTCTCCCTCTCACACGTCTCCAGTTGTACCTACACTGAACAGAGGGAGGTGCTGCAGTGTCATCTATTTAAGATCCTCTCTCTCTCTCCCTCTCTCTCTCTCTGCTGTCCAGATTAGTCTGCTCATCAAGCTGAGCATTGTTTTAATTTGCTGGGCCTGGGGCATATGCTGAGTGTTCACATCATTATTGTCTCTGTGCAATGTGAGTTATCACCACAGCTTATGATAATGCGACACAAATTTACAGGCTGGGGAGTATCATGGATTCTCTGACAATGAAGGGTGGACAGAGGGCAGTGGAAAGAGGGAGTGAGAAATGGAGAAAGAAAGTATGTGTGTGTGTTTGTATGAGAGAGAGAGAGAGAAAGCTCTGTTGAATGTCATTATGAAAGATGATTCCCATACTGGATAATACATCACAACAGTGCTGTCTGTCTTCTCTCTTTCTGTGTTGTTATGCGAATAAATGCTGATAAACCCAGAGGCAAAAGTGATTATTGCTTCCAACATATCACCATGAGAGAGAGGAGCAGGCAGAGAGGAACAGTGGAGGCATGGAAAGACAAAAGACAAGCAAAACACAAAGAGAGCCACACAAAGCACACAACCACCTCCACAGTGGGGTTCTTGAAAATATGAGATACAAAAAATGATTCAGGGAAGGCTGACATATATCTAGTCTTTTTTTTTAAATGCAACTGCAACAAAGTTTCCAAAGTTTTCCAAAGTCTTGATGGGTATTACATTACATTACATTACATTATATTGACATCAACTGATGTGGAATGATCTCACTGGAATGTGATTATGACGTTAGCTGCCAAAGTAACAGGTACCTTACACACATACACCTAACTGTTTCGTATATACAGTTGTGGTCAAAAGTTTACATACACTTAAAGAACATATACATCATGGCAGTCTTGAGTTTCCAATGATTTCTACAACTCTTATGTTTCTGTGATGGAATGATTGGAGCACATAAAATGTTTTGTTTTGTTTCACAAAAAACATTCATGAATTTTGGTTCTTTCATAAATTTATTATAGGTCTTCTGGAAATATAACAAAATCTGCTTGGTCAAAAATATACATACAGCAACTTGAATTATCAGTTTTGGTGATGTAGAAAGAAAGAAATTTGCTTTTGATTTGCCCATTTGATACACTCAGGCTCAGCCACAAAAGCTACAATGGGAAAGTCTAAGGAGTTCAGCACGGATCTGAAAAAGCGGATCATTGACTTGAACAAGTCAGGAAAGTCACTTGGAGCCATTTCAAAGCATAAAGTGCATGGCACAGTTGTGTCACTGCCACGATCAG
>OOFE01029444.1:7457-24258 GCA_900323365.1 Monocentris japonica
AGCAGGGGTGCTTGGGCGGGAAAGCCCGGCATGGAAGGGGGAAGAGGAGAAGCCCCCAGTGCTAGGGGCAGGAGTTCCACAAGGGGTGCCTGAGGGGGTGTGGGCTTTAATTACAGATGGGGGTACAGGTGTAGTATGGCCACTTGGGGTTGGCGGACCCACTTTAATGACGGATGGGGATGGAGCAGGGGAGGGAGAGGGGGCACTTGGATTCTGAGAGGGCACCATGCCAGGGAAAACAGGCGTGATGGGGGTGGTGGGAGGGTGCTGAGCAGGGGAAGCCTGAGGATGGACAGGGGTAGAAGGCGTGGATCCATGATGAATGAGTAGGGGCCCACTGTTGACTCCAGGTGTAGTGTTCTGCGGATTGCCTGGTTTGGTGTAACCTGGATGGATAGACATTCTGGAGTTAGTGAAAAAAAATCTAAATTGGCAACTAATATTATCTAATGCTGTGAGAATGAAATCAGAAGAAACATTTAAAAGATATCAAAACAATTAAAAAATCTTTATCTTTGCAGATCAACTGTGTTATTGTTAAAAACCAAATTTCATTCCAGAACATGGGAGAATAGGTTACACCTCGAGACGAACAAAAAAAGAGCGGTCCATTCACATCTAAAAAGGGGGGAGAGACAGAGCAAGGAGGAATAGCCAGAGAGCTTCCCTGCGTGCAACCCATAACGTGGGAATTCCGACAATTTTCAAGATTGGAATATGTCTTCTCCATACCTTTGGGGAAATGTTGCAATAAATTCCGACACATTTTAGTTAGATGACCAACTACATAGATAGTATGTTTTCTAACCGTTGCAAAGTAAGTTGACACAGCTTTTCAGTCACAGCTTATATGTTAGAACAGTGAAAGAAATGTCACAGAAAGGTACGGTATGTAGCTCTTGGTGATGTATTGTTACATTTTTGGTTGCCCAACAGATAACACATTTGCCTTTCATAGCTAATTCAGTTAGGAAAGATCAAATGAGTTTGTAGCTTGTCTATATACCACGCTGTTCTCATCTGGACTCCGATCCACCATTGACATAAAATTACACTGCTTTGGCCGTGTGTCAATTTCACAAAATTTATGATATCTTTTTTCACCACAGATCTCCCCAAAGGTCCTAAAAAGATGTATTTCAATTGTGAAAACTGGTGAGATACTGTTTCAAACACTTGTTATTCCAAGCGATGCATGTTAAATGCCTGCACAGAGCCAATAACAGTGCTACACAGCATACAGTATATACAGTAGCTTTAAGCATGATTCCAGAGAGAGAGAAAAAGATTAATGACATTAGTTTGGAGACAGAGCCATGTCCTTGCAATCCACCATAACCTATTTCTACTCTAACAGTGGTGAATAGCACTTGAGCATTCTTCACCTCAACAGGGCATCGCATTGAAGAAGTGCAGTTAAGCAGCATGCCAGGTAGTAAGGCAGCAAGCTTCGAGGAGTGTCCATTTGCTGTCACACACTGCCAATGAATCGTACCTGCTACTTTGTGGGTGGCGCTGTAGGGGGGAGGGGGCACGCTGGCCGTTATTACCCCTCCCACAGAAACAAGGCCTGCGTTGTTGTACACACCTGAGTAGCAGTTGCAAACATTAACAATGCCCACCACACACAGATACACAAACACACACTATACACCCCAGCACTACCCATACCTCAACCAGGCTCATTTGACAGTGGTAAAAACATTGTCATGAAACATGCCTCACTGTACCTAAAGCCACTCAAAACAGCTACCATAAGATCGAATGGCATTACACACTAGATTTGCGTAGTGTCTTACAGTTACTCATCTGTCTTACAGTTCTATCTCTTATCCGTTTTGTGTTCCTCATCAGTAACATGGGTTGCATCCAGTGCTGGAGTATTGTATAGGGGAGGGATAGGTGTGTACGTGTGTGTATGTGCGTGTATGTTGTTCCTTACTTGGTGCGATGGTAGCATGGGGTCGGCAGGGTGGTATAGGGTAGGGCACAGGCCGATGAGGGTTGTAGGTTGAAGGAAACTAGAGAAGGAAATATGGCAAAAGATAATTTTTTATTTACTAATCAACCAATCAGTTCTGCTGAATAATCTGCTTATCAAAGGATATCACTAATTCACCATCATCACTGTTTTTACATCCGAGGAAAGCCCAATCTAGCTGCTGCTAGCTGCTAAACATGGTAGTGGATGTGGAATGGTATGGGCTGAACTCCACACACACGTGCACACACACACGCGCGCACACGCACACGCGCACACACACACACGCACACACACACGCACACTCCTGCACTCTTACAGTCACTTTATATTGGATATACCTCATCTTGTCACTTTATTGTATTTTTATTTAATTGTTACTGTACATTGTTACTTTATTCTTATGTTGTTGAGAGGAGAGTTGAAGTCGAAGCATTTCATTGCCAGCAACCAATACTGTGTCTACTGTTACTGTGCATTTGACTAATAAACTTTGAACTTGAACCATATCACGCAAGTCATTAGGTCCAATGATTGCTTTGCATAGTCATATAAAACCCAAGGGACATTTCAAGATGATAATGCCCACATATACACTACTGAACAAATATAAGAGTGGTTTCATGAACACCAGGATGCAGCAAACATCTTCCATGGCCTCCCCAAACACCAGATCTAAACATCATTGAACCCTTATGTGAAGTTCTGGGGTGCACAGTACAAAGTAGATTTCTACCTCTCTCAAAGAACTGGAGGGTTTCCTTCTTGAATGATGGTCTATCACACTACACACAATTCAGGACTTGTATGACAGCATTTCAAAGAGGATTGAAGCTGTTCTGAAGACAAAGGGCAGTCCTACTCCTTATTAGATACTTGATATTCATATATTTTTAGGTGTTTCAGTTATTTTGTCCACAGCGGGTAGATAGGACTGGTGCTTACAGGTTTGAATGGTCCAATGATCCGGGCAGAAATTCCTTTCCCCTCCACATTGTTAGGAGCGTCCTCTTTCTTCTCTCCTTCTTTCTTTACTGGAGGGGTTCCCTTTGATCATAACAACAACAACAAAACACATTTCAGATGGTCAACCCTTTGGTCAATTTAGCTTAGAGTTTTGAATTGTGTTACTAAAGTGGCCCAGTAACTGTACTACTTTTCTACTACTACTTTTCACTATAAAACGTAAAACATTTAATCCAAATTTAATCCATGTTGGCCGAATACATTTTACTTTCAAATAACAACCTGTTTCAATGTAGCTAACTGAAGGACTTGTATTCACCGATGACTCCACCTCCTACTAATATCAACGCATCTACGACGAAGCATATGTCTGTTGCAGCATGGATTTTATACTTTGCTGCAATCTGTCCACTACTGTCCTGGGCCTTGGAATTGAAAGAGGATTATACAAAGAACTAATATACTACTTACTTGTTTTAAAGTGCTCTATAAATAAATTTGACTTCACTTAATAATGTATTCATTAATTGTGCTCCTGCACACACAAAGCCAGTACTTACAGGGAATGTGCCAGTGACCAGGCTGGGTCTGCCTTTGGGGTACGGATTCCCTGGTATCATACCACAGGAGGAGATCATAGCGATAGGAGCCTTACAGCCAACCTTACACACCTAGTGAGACAAAAACAGTAGCCAATATTGTATCAGGAACTCTATTTGTGTGTGTGTGTGTACTTGTGTGTGTCTATACACGCTAGGGGTATTCACAATTCACATAATTTGGTGTCACCAATTCAATATGTAGTCAGAATCTGGTATGTTAAAGGTAACGTGAGTCATAATTATGCTGCCGCGTACTGCTAATTACAAAGTAGAATCAGCCTCAAGTAGTTGAGAATTCACTTTTCTCACATCAATGTACACTAGCACCAACCCTATGGGAATCCCGGTGAACTATGCAATTCAAAGTAGAAGCATACTGTACACTTATCAGAAACGTCAGTTTGCCTCGTTAGGGGGCTTAGGGGGCAATGTCCTTTCTTCTTGTTGGAATGTTATCCAGCAACTTTAAGTATTGTGAAAATTAGAAAGTGTGTGTGTGTGTATGTGTTTTACTTACCTGTTCCAGTATCCTACGGGCTCGTTTCTTCTCGGATAAGTGAATGCGGAACAGATCCTCTACAGGACGGTAATTTTGAGCATCTGAAATGTTTCTGTTTGTGAAGAGATCACAAGGTCACCAGGCAAACAATTATTCTAACAATTTGACAACTGATTGATCCAAATATGGCAATATTATAGAATTGGAATTAAATTATATTATATTATATTACAGTCGGCTTAGATGAGTTTTAAAATTTACTCACAGAGCTATCAATTCCAGGACAATCAGTCTATCCTTTGAGAAGGTAAAGCAATTCAAGATATTTGCAACTTTGGTTGTAGGGATTGCAACCATTTTCTAATGTAAAAGAAGAAGAAGCATTAGGGAGATATTAACAGTGGGAGCTGGACAATACACAATATTTTGAGGAATATGACCAGGGTCCACACAAAGTAATGCATTTTTACAATTTTGTTATCAATGGTATTTTAGTTTTTTTTTAATTATCCAACAAGCATGTTTCCTTTTTATCACTTAATTCCATTAACCCATTTTGATACAATGTAAAACAAACATACACTCATGCTCCAATCATTGAAACACTTGTTACTCACATGCTGCAGAGCTTTTACTGCTTTGATCTGAGGCTCTGCCCATGAGAAGTACTTGAGAATCTCCATCACCTGCAGATATAACAGACAGTGTTACAGCTCATAGTCATATCTCCCTGTGTGAGATTATTTTAAGTCTGCTCCTGGCAATTTGTAAGCACACATTTGTCTGACACAACAACAATGTTAACAAAAAAGGGTAAAGGCTATATCAAATCCTTTGGAATTGTGAAAACATACCAAGTAGTTAAATTTTGCCTCTAGGCACACAGATAGCATGATTCCCTAGTTATCCACTGAGCTATTACGTGTGGCATTAGTGTAAGTAAATCAGTAAGTAAGTAAAACTTTATTTATATATCACTTTTTTTAAACAGAGGTTACAAAGTGCTTTGCATCAGCAAAGATACAGAAAAAGGAAAACACAGACAGAGCACAAAGAAAATACATTCAAAAGTATATACAAACACAACGCACATACAAACACAGAAAGCATTCAGCAACCAGTCACCGCCCAGAGCACACCATGAAATTAAAGAAAGGACATCCTAAAAAAGTGGGTTTTTAACTGTTTTTTAAATGCAATCAATAGACTCAGCTAATCTGATGGGAAGGGGGAGATTGTTCCAGAGTCTGGTGAATTGAGGGTTCTACATCGTTTCACACTGGCGATACGTTAACTAGAAAACACCCCATCACAGGATTCACAATCCCTCTTTCAGACAGTGTTGATGAGGTACCTGCTCGCTGGAGAAATACCCATGCACCTGTTCTATGGCCTTGATCCGCTGATCGGTCAGGACACACTGAAACGACAGTATTTCAGAACGATTAGCATACGTGTTGTGGTTGAAATCTTTTCAACAGAAAGTGTTAGGACAGTATTTAGGATTAGGCATCTCTTACCTTCCTTATTTCGTCTAAGACGATGTCAAATGATTTCTTATCCATGTTTAATGATGTAACGCTTTGACGAAGAATATAGCTATACTACCATGCACTTGGTAAATACACTTTATAATAGATGAGATAAAAGCATTCGTGTGAGGACTTTACAGCCTTAACACTAACTAACAGTGAATTACTGATCTAACGTTATAATGCTGCAAAGGCATAATCTAACGTTATAAATTGGCGTATTTGCAGTAAATTGTTAGCTAGGTAATAAGGCAACATGTTCTTTTCGAGTCTTCTGTATCTGCAAAATACAACTTTTCCGCCTGTGAACAAGGACTTGCAAACAAGAAAGGGGCAATGCAAAAACTGGCTGCACCAGCTTACTATCCGCAGCTAACAACAAGCTAGCCCGCTATAGCTGGCTAAGTTTTGCGTCCAGCCTAACAAAGAGAGACTAGAAACGAGAAAATATTTGCATTTTCAGTTCATTCATGTTTTTCTTGAATTCAACACTAACTATAATTAGGATAGTAACTCAATCTATGTAAAACTACATAAAAGTTTCAAAATAATACGCTAACAAAATAGCAAGCTTGCTAGCTTCCATTGACAGCTGGCGCTAGTAACGTCAACACTGGATAGGACCCCACTAGGGTTGTTAGAAATGGCACCATAACCAAATGACAGTTATTTAGGGCATATAATAAATAGAAAATGTTAATTTCTAGTCAACTGAATGATCTATTCACTTTTTAATCAGCTTATGAAGAAATTAGAAATTTCTATTCAGATGATTTTTTTTTGTATTTTTCGACAGGCGGTATAAGGCTCATATTCGGACACTGTACAGGAAGTAAACATTAATATGTCATCGCACCAGTGAAGGGAATATCTGATTCTCGGAATAGTAAAAATGGACCGATTTACATGGTCAAATGGGCTCCTAGAAATACATGAAACTTTGGTGATCCAGCAACGAGGTGTTAAACTATATGACGGGGATGAAAAGGTATATTTATGTTTGCTAATAGCTAGCTTTTGTAGCCGGGAAACATCATAGCGTTAGATTAGCAACAGTATGACAAAATATAGCAAAGCAGTCAACCGTAAACATAAGATACATGTCCAGCAGCACATTATGGCTTTGATTGGTTTAGCACACAGTAATTCACAGGTTGGCAGGAAAAAATAAATAAAAGACATACAAACTGGCAAGATAACTACTTGACTAACTAAGTGTAATGTTTCCCTGCTCTGTATCCAACTTACTCCACATCAAATTAGTGATGTATGGCTTAACACCTGAAATATCCTTCAGATGAAAACACCAATCCTCCTTTACTGTCATTGTAACAGGCCAAGCTGGATGTTGGAGTAGCCTTGCTGAGCACTCATCGGTTGATCTGGAGGGACCATAAAAATCATGTACGAGGGGGTAACCTAGTGCCACATACTGTTTTTTCAGACATTGTAAGAAGTGGTGCTTTGTCTACCAATAGTCTTTTTGTTTACCTCTCTGTATTTCTCCTGCTATTTGTAGGAATGTTGCATAGCCATACCCCTGTCACAAATCATCTTCTTTGAGGAGCAAGCTGCAGGAATAGGAAAGAGGTGAGTGTCAGTGAATAGGCCTGTATTGTGTGTCTTAGCAGTATGTCTTAGGCACAAGAAAAAGGAAAAATAAATTATTTAATTGAGGAGAACACAGTCGACAGTTTGTTGACACTGCTATTCTACGCTGTCAAACATCTTTTATGATAACCATAATATTGCTTGATAAAGAGGAGCAAATTTAATTGATTACTGTTATCTGTCATGCTCTAGTGCCAAGATAGTTATCCACCTGCACCCAGCAACTGTCAACAAGGAGCCAGGTCCTTACCAACACAGCAAGTTCTCCTTCATCAAACTATCCTTCAAAGAACATGGGCAGATTGAGGTAGTCCCTCTTATGGGAAAAGCAGAGCATGTTAGAGTCCTGTCCTTGTTTCTTTATTTCCTGGAACCAACATGGTGTCATGTGTTTTCAGTTCTTCAGGAGACTAACAGAGGAGATGACACAGAAGAGATGGGAGAATACACCAGTGTCACAGCCTCTCCCCACAGCAACAGGGTCTCAGGTTAGAGGCTGATGTTGAACAGACATTCATTTTCATCCAACTAGAATCTCTTCCTTTTTGGTGGCTTAGATTCATGGTGAATTTGTGGACTCTGGTTCCAGAAAGTTAAGTGCATTGTAGCCACACGATGGCACTATTGTTACTACGTACCTGGGCTCAGATAATGTAATAATCGACCTAAATTTGAGCGTTCAGTGTGAGGATATTTTTTAGGGCTTGCCAGAAAGATATAATATCAGTAGATGCAGTCTTGATCTGTCATCAATGGGTAGAGCTTGTTACTAACACCAAATGGTATACGTTGGTAAAATACATTGGTAAATTACAAGCCCTACTGTAGCTTTGGTTCCACTCTGTGGATAATTCACTTGAGTTAGATTGTGTGTCTCAAAATGGGATTTGATAAAATCTTAGTGTGTTGATGTACTATAAATCATTAAATAGTTGTTCATTAGTTTATGTGGAGCATAACAGCAGTTGACCATGCAATTTTCCTTCCATGCTGTTTGTCTTTCCTTATCTGTACTCCAGCTTTTGTATTATGTAAGTGTATGTGTAGGACAGCAACATTTATTTTTGAAAACGTTTTAATTGCTTACATGTAACTACTGGAATACATGTATTTCCCTTCCTCCATGGCCATGTAGGCAGGAAGGACACGTGCAGTGGGGATTGTTGGCATTGAGAGGAAGATAGAGGAGAAGAGGAAAGAAACAGACAAAAACATCTCTGAGGTAATGTAAAGAGAAAACTTGAACAACTATGCCTCAAGTTAAACATATATCTGAGAGTTTTTTAAGACATGGGGTCCTCCTGTCTGATTTTCCTTTGAATTCAGTGATAATACTTGAAGAGAATATGTATAATCTTAGAATTGTGGTGAAATGATAATGTCTGTTTGGTTTGTCTACCAGCTCAGGACCTGGACATCAAGTTAGTTAGAGAATCATCTACACTGCACCAAAGCAATGTACAGCAGAACTCCTTAAAAGCTAAAATCAATTTGAAGCAGACCATCTCAGTGAGAATCAAGAATCTGGTGATGCCAGTTGCTTTGTAGTCTAGTCAGTGACAGTTGATTATAATGGAAATGATTTGTCATACTGACAAATAATTGTTCATTGTCATTGTTTATTGTCATTCATTCAATCATTATGCAGGTTCATATTGCTCTGAGACAGAGGTGGACATTTCAGCAAATTTCCTCATAGATTAAAATATCTCATAATATATCTCACTGACCTAAAACTGTTAAAACATTTATCTTTCATATGTTTACTCATACATTTTGCAATAAAAATTGATATAATATATCTTTTTTTCTTCTTTTTTCTATGTGTGCGTGGGAGTACATATTTTTATGTGATATATGAGCAATATGAGAAAACAATATTTGAAGCAAATATCTCAATGACTTAAAAGTAGTATGTAAATAAATAACTTAGCTAGATGTTAGGTCAAGGTTAAACATGGCTCTATGAGCTTCAAATCATGACCATAATAGAAACATCAAAGTCTTAGGGAGAGGGGGAGGGATTAAAAATGTGTAATTTTAACATCAGACAGAGACAAGAGGGAGGAGCGCAGGGTTTCTGGAATTACTTTTAAATTGTATTTGTAGCCATGATGATTTGTGGGTTGTTTAATTTTTAACATATTTGCCCACTATTACTCATTTAATCTATCTTTTTCAGGCCTTTGAGGACCTAAGTAAGCTGATGGTGAAGGTAAAAGGAATTCTTCTTTTCACATTTTCCTGTAGTTATTGATTTATAAAGGAATGAATGTCCTTTTTGTGGTCCTCTTGTCCTTCATGTGGAGCGTCATAACTCATGATAATGTTGAGCATATGCAGTGATATGTACAGTGAAATATACTAAGTGAGTGTCCTCTCCAACAGGCCAAAGAAATGGTGGAGCTGTCCAGATCCATAGCCAACAAGATCAAAGACAAGCAGGGAGACATCACAGAAGATGAGGTAAGAACTTAATCAGCATTATCAAGCACAGAAACAGGGCAGTGGGCATGCCTTTACATTACATGCAACGATAGCTACACTACAGTTATCCTCTCCAACTTGCCAAAGCAGAGGCCTGTCACAGACAAATGGCACCGACTAGAACACAAGAGGCTACCATTGGATCCGATGTCATTTGCGCTGCCTTATGGCCAGTATACAGACCTCCAGACTGCTGCCTTGGGAGTTAACCGGGTTATGTCTGAGAATGACCATGTGATCTGCCAGCTTGCACTTTTAAACTTCTACACTGAATAGGCTTTATGGTTGTGAGGAGGCCTTAGATTACCCATTCTCTTCAATATGGTAAAAAACAAATTTCTCAACTCTATCTCACTACTTTGTACGTGTAAATTCCAGACCAGGGGTCTCTAGAAGGGCTGTCTTTTGGTGTCTATGAACTGCCACCTACATCGATCCACACTGGATGAGATCAACATTGGATGAGACTAGCTAATCTTGGCCTATTGCTGAGGAACATTTTACACAGTGTTATTATTTACATCAGCAGGCGTAGTTGCCATGACGCCCTTTGGCCCTGTAAATCTTGACCCTCAAATGCCCATAACTTGGTTTTCAGGTACTTTTTGTTATTTAATTATATTATCCTTCTTTGTAGACAATCCGGTTTAAGTCCTACCTACTGAGCATGGGCATTGCTAACCCTGTGACTAGGGAAACACATGGTTCTGGTACACACTACCATATGCAGCTGGCTAAACAACTGGGAGATATGCTACAGGCCCCTCTGGAGGTAGGTGTGTGTGTTGTGTGTCTGTGTCAGTGTATATTTATATGAGAGCAAAATTGTGTGTGTGCTGTGCCTACTGTGTGGACATGATTTGGACTGTCCTGTCTTAATCTAGATAACTGTGACATTCACACTAGCAAAGCTAATACACTCCTTTCAATCACCAACTTGTTTTCTTTTCTCTTTTGTTCTCTCTCTCTCAGGAGCGTGGCGGTATGATGGCTCTTACCGAAGTGTACTGTCTTGTTAACCGAGCTAGAGGGATGGAGGTAAGACACACACACACACACACACTCATAGACAAACTGAAGAAAAACAACCAAAGAATTTTAGAGAGTATACTTTAATGAGCATGTCTCTGCGTGTTTATTCTAACTGACCTGATAGTACAAAGTGCCATCTGTACATTCACATTTCACACAAATGTTTTTAGAGGCCAGTAAGAGGTTGCTTTTGTTGCACACATACTATTACTATAGCACTCTTTACTCATTGTGAACCCCCACTCCCCAGCTATTATCGCCAGAAGATTTGGTGAACGCATGCAAGATGTTTGAGTCAATGAAGCTCCCATTGAGGTGGGTTTGGGCTTATGTCTTTGTCTTTGTATTTGCGTTTTACATGTGCATACTTAGAAATGCTTAGATGCATGGATTTGGTGTATAGACCAGGGTATGTGTGTATTAGAGGAATGAAGGGCAGAGTTGGCGCCTGCTTCACAGGGGAATCGGCCAGGCACTTCCTGCCTGACTTCCTGTTGTTGGAGCTAGTGTCCAACCCTCTGTGGCTGTGTCATTTCCTGTCACTTCCCAGAGTTTCAAAAGAAACACTGGCCTGTTTCCTTGCCAAACAAGTCCTATTGCCCCCAAAGTGGTTGCTGTGCTTTCTGCGCTACTCTAGCCTAATATATCTTCTGTGTACAATTTCAAATAGTACCACATAAAACTGTTGATCTGATCTCCATCACATCTTTTTTTATAGTAATCCCTCTGTTTTCTGGTCTTTCTCTCCCCCACCCCCATCTTTTTGTCCTGTATCCTCCCTCTCCTTCCATCTATCTTGTCCCTTTTGTAGGTTGCGTGTGTTTGACAGTGGTGTGATGGTGGTCCAGCTGCAGTCTCACAGCGAAGAGGAAATGATAGCGTCAGCACTGGACAATGTAAGCTCTAGCATTACAAACATTATGCTGACAATGACGTGGCCATGCTAAGATCAATCAAACAACATGTTTGGCCATCTTGGATAAATCTTTGGAAAATATCCAGAGATGGGTTGCAGCTGATGCCTGTCTCTAAGTAGTTTTTCTATTAGTCTATTACTCTATTAGTTTCTATGCCTTTCTGTCTCTGTCTCACTTTCTCTTTCATCTCCCTTTTCTACAGGTGTCGGAGAAAGGCTCGTTGACAGCAGAGGAGTTTGCAAAGCTACTGGGTCTCTCTGTTCTCCTGTCTAAAGAGCGGTAGGTATCTCATAGGCACCACTGAACAACAGTTCAACACCCAAATTACTGTTGACATACTGTAGATATATTAATGCTCGTTATTGTAACAATATTTCTGTAACAGTAAGCACTTTTCTCATTTTTTCTGTATGTATTTTTTTTCATTTACTTGGTATCCATCTCTCTCTTAACGCCTCTCCAGGTTGCTGCTTGCTGAGAAGATGGGCCATCTGTGTAGAGACGACTCTGTTGAGGGTCTGAGATTCTACCCAAACCTCTTTTGAGCTGTTTACAATCATTGTGGTCTAGCTACTTTGCATTGATATTCTCTGCTCATACACCGATGTACTATAGCAAAGTCCTGACCTCTATCTACTGGTGTGGCACAGCAGAATATCCTCTGTACTTTCCACACAATGATGTACTTATCCAATATCATATCCAATAGTCTGGAAATGGTTATGATAACTGAATGGTTGGTGTCCTGTTGGTGGCAGAACACCGAAGTCCAGGATAGGCAGTACCTGCTATTCTATCTTGATTTATAACTGGACCCTGTCTTCAAAGTACATCATACAGATAACTTTCCAAAGATTCTACAACATACTGCAAATACTTGCAGCAATTTCTTTCTACAGTCACAGTGCTTGATAGAGTATTCATTTTGAGTGTTTATTAGTAAATGGATTACTGGAAATTGGCTTGCTGGGACATGTATTTTGTCATTGCTCAGTTTTTGTTTTTATTGTCCTGATGTCCTGATGACATAACAGCTAATGAATCAGTCATTTTTTCAAACTGAAATATAAGTTTATATAATAAATGAAAAAGGAGTAGAACACTTCCTGCTGCCATATCCTTATTTTATGAGGGAAAAACTAGACAACCAGCCTAGGTTGCAGTGAATCTGGTTACCCCATTTTTCAAATGTCATTCTTAAGGTGGTTCATCACTTGAATGCGTAGGTTGTATTGTGAAAACTCGGTGACTGTTTTGAAGCCAACTCTGGAGGGTAAGTGCCACTTTGATAGGATGACTCTCTTTAGAAACTCTCTCTTTAGGGCCCAGTGAAGCCTATAAAACAAGTTCTGCAACAACATAAATTGTGTAATCCAATAAAAGATAGAGTCACCACTTATTAAGTATTACTGTGTCATATCAAAATACAGCAATGAACACATTAAAGAAGAACAAATTGTAGAATGAAAACCATCTGGTTTCAATGCCTCCATCCTTTAACACTACTTGCTGGGAGTATAAACAGTATAATTTTATCTCTAATGTAATTCCCTCCATGGGGCTCCTTTTTAAACACAGGTTAGCATAACTCTTTGTTCCTATTGTGAACTGAGCTGAGCAGTAAACTGGACTTCCTGTTTTCTGCAGGCCCTCTCTGGGTAGTACGTGAAGGTCTGCAGAGCTTTATGGCTGATTAGATTACTCTGCCATGTGGTTCGCTCACTGATAGTAGATTAACTATCAATTGGTTTAGGAAATTTTGAGAACGGAACTGAACAGAGACAGACTTGATCATAATAGTTAGGGGTTCGTGCACAACATTGAACAAAATGGGTCCTGTTCTTGCATGCTGAGATGGGTTGATTTACTCAACAGTGCATGTCAAGTTAATTCATGTCCTGAATGGCTGAGTATCATCTATCTGCTTGAGTCTTGAGAATGTTTGTTTTCATCAGTGGTTCGTAGCAGACTAACTTGTCAGTCAGGTTATATTTGTGGGAGCAAGGTAATTTCATTGTGTGACAGATGAGTGACAGTTGTTTACTACCTATGCTGTGTAACTTAAAATGTTTCCATCTTTGTTTTCCTTTTGCCCTTGGCACCCATCTAGGCTCTTTAAGATATATTATGCCATTCTGTCAAACCTCTTAAATAATTTATTGTGAGTTTCTGTCTATATGTAATCTTTTAACAATCATCCTACGAAGATTTATGATTTCTGCATGTCTAAAATGTGCAGGTTTTGCCACTTGAAGTAGTGAATTATAGTTCCATCTGTTGCACCTCAAATGTAGTCACTTTCCTCAGGCATCTGTGCTGTAACCTTTTGATGACCCAGGTGCCTGTTATTGCTCCTCAAACAGATAAAAATCAAAACATTTCTCAGTGAGTCACCACATTATAATGCAGCCAAGTGAGTGCCTTTAGGGGAGGTCTTTAATTTGTGATATTTCTGCTAAAGTTTGCTATATGTCCTTTGCTCGTACCTAGTCTCCATATTGCACGTTGGTTAAATGAACCTGTGCTCTTCATTGTGTTTCACACCTAATGTTTGGGCAAACCTAGGGTATTCATAAAAATGACAAAGTAGAAATGGCCACACTTTTTATCACATAGGTTTAAGGAGTGAGCCAATGATGTTCTAAGAGCCAGTAGCTAGCCGCTATGACGAATAATTCATTTTATGTGAAATTTCCTTTTTGATTCAGTTTGAAAGTTAAACCTCATAGAATGCAGTGGAGGATAATCCCACCTTAACTCAGCTGACCCAGCTCTTTGTATGAGGTAGTTGGCTGATAGATAGTTGGTAGAGGTTGTAAGGCTGACATAAATCTTTATGACATACATTTAGAGTATCAAAAATGTCAAACTCATTGAAATATGACGGATTATTGTTCATATTTGTGGCCGTTTTATGATGATCGCGCACTGGAGGTCATAGTTTAACCAACCTTTTATTTACTACATCACTGCTCCTGGTCCTTTACAGTATGTCAGTTGTTTTGGAAACAGCTGGCAGGCAGCACACAGATAATGCCGCATGCCGCTTCACATTTAGTTCAATAAGCCATGTAATTGGTTGTGGTGGGAGCGGATCCTCAGAATGCGCGTTCACGCTTCTTTCACACGCTCCAGCCACAAGCGCTCCTCCGCCCGACGCGGCGACGTCTGTCAAGTTTGTCCTGCTGATATTGACGCTGATCAGTAGAGCTTGTGCATTTTATCAATCAATACCATTATTATAACAGTGGAGCGGGTGTTACGGCGGTTGCTGCGTGGGAAAACTCCAGTTGAATAATGCTGTGCTGAGTCAACAGAAAATGTGAGTAAAATCTTCAGTTATGAGAAAGTGACGGCTATGACCGTTAGATGGCCCAAAGGCACAGAAAACCTTTATTATATCACTAGGGCTAATCTGTGCCAGAAGCAAAGAGGATTTCAGACAGCAAGCATTTATTTAGATATTGGAATGAAATCAAAGTTGCCAAAGATATCCAAAGAACTCATGTGCAATAAGGAGTAAGCCACAACTTTAACACCCTTACACCACTGGTCTCTGGTCTCTCACAGTAATAAAAACATTGACCATGTAACAGAGTGAGCAGATTTTCTCAAGTGTAATGCAGAAGATAAAAACATTCAGGCGACTACACCATTTGAACAAGTTTGGAATGGAATCTGTAATAGGCTCTGGCCTGTCTAACCCCTCACTTGAGAATAACCATTACCTACATAGTCAGTGGCTGATTGGATGGAAACAGAACATATTATAGTGTATTAGAGAGCGTTTGATTCCACTGATTGATATTTTATTAGTTTGTTTCTAGTGTACAAGTTATCTGGACTAGCCATTTGAATGGGGGGCTGATAGAAATGTGGAGATGCAGACGAATAGTCTCAGTCACCAGGCTGGTGTGCAAAATGTCAAGGCTCCATGCCTGTGTGATTCATTCCCATGGTTTCTCTGAGACCATGTGAAATACAGAGCTTTTTTTTGTGAAGAGAGAATAGAGAAACTCAGGAACTGGTTGCATGTTATTCCTGACATGAGAAAGAAAGAAAGAAAAAAGAGTTTAAACAATTAAATCATGAGGGTTTGCCTCTCAGTCATATATATTTATGATGAACAAAACACCTTCTGAAACTGCTACATTCGAGTGACTGTCCCCCTACCCATGGTGAAGATAAAAGGCAGAGGTAGACGCCACTGTAAATCAGAAAACTCTCCAGTCAGTCTCAAAACTTCATGCTGTAGTTTTCCTGTTTTTCACACTTCTACCATGCCTTCTCTGGTCTCACTTGGTTGTTGCTGCCTCCGGCTCATGGATTTTTGTGTGTGTGTGTTTGTTTGTTGTATGTTTTCTGGTTTGCCTCTGACTTGCAGAGGTCTGGGATGGTGGAAGAGGACGGTCATGTGGTGTAGAAGAAAACAGGGGCACGGCCATCGGAAATGCCACAGGGTTCTGTCTCACTGTTGCCATTGTTGCTGGCACTCATGGGATACGGTGAGTGTCACCAAACCTCTGTCCGTATAATGACCTACATCTAAGTTTCAAAAGGCTGACTGGGTAACTCATTTTCACAACAAGTAATCAAGAAAAAAAATCTGTTAACCTTGGTGTGCTGTAGCGTAGTATGCCACCTGCCATTCTGCCATGTACTCATTCAAACAGAGAGAGAAGCTGAGTTGGAGAAGGAAGAGGAAGAGGGGGTAAATGGAGGGTCAGTCTCTTCCTCTCCCCACACCCTTTTTCCATTGTAGAATTTTTCTTTGTTAGGATGTGAGCTACACACAACAGGATTTACACAGCACAATAGCGCTAAAACGATACGTCACAGTGGTAGAACATTTGTAGTTTTCAGTACTTACATCCTCAGAGGAGTTTATGAGTAGTCAGCCACTAACACTGGCTGTCCGTAGATTTTCTGATTCCACAACAGACCCTAATAATACAAATAAATAAAGTTTTTGTCAGTGTTTTAGGATCACTTCAATATAGAGCACCAGAAATAAAGCCTTAATACTGCAGGTGAAACACACCCAAGAAAGCTTATTGAAAAAATGTTATACTAAATTGAATCATTTATTTTAAGCAAAAGAACAAACTAAGACAAACTCAAATGAGTGGTGTGAGACAAGATTTTACCTATTGTGGCTCATTTAGACAATTTGT
>OOFE01029444.1:24278-41812 GCA_900323365.1 Monocentris japonica
AGACAATTTGTTTTATGAGGGGCATGGTGAGCAGGTAAATTATTTCTACTGACATCTTTCTCTCTGTCTTCTCTCACGTCTATACCTCCTGTCCCATAGCTATGGCAGGGCTCAACCTCTGGCCCTCCCTCCATGTAGCCCTTAGCAATGCCAGTGTGTTTGTGGACTTCAGCACAGGATCCAACAGCAGCACCGTCCGCAACACCACCCTCTCTCTGGTTGACACGGAAACCAACACCACCCTCCTAACCAGAACCCTCCCTAACAACCAATCAGAGGGGAAGGTAGAGTTTAACTGCTCTTGCTTCCTGTATGCTGGAACGTTCCGCTTTCATCTGAGGCAAACCAGCATCGTCTCTGATTCGCCTGCTAATGTAACAGATGGCAGTAGCACAGAGAGCACTACCTGGTGGTGGAGTTCTGAACTGCAGGTGCAGTGGCCCACCTTTCACATTGCTGTGGAGAGGGCCAGTAACCACTCTGAATCTTTCCAGGTAAGACAAACGCAATCTCTTTACGTGGTCACCTGGTTTATTGTGCCGTAGAATGATAAAAAGAAAGATCAGCAAACCCTTCTGATGCCATGACAGTGTACCTCTCCAATAGGTTATGATTCTGATCAAGGACACCTCTCTCATTCCCTTCTCTGTCTCCCACCAGGTAGGGATATCCATGAATGAACACTTCCAAGCTTGTTCCAGCAGCCTCAGCTCAGCCCTCTCCCTAGAAGTCAGCTACATGGAGTACAACCAGATCGGGCGAAATAGCATCGACAAGGTCCGAGCCCGCACACATCACCCAATCAAAGCACTGCGTTCCCAGAGCATTGAGTTGCCTTGTGCCTTCAACTTCACAGAAAGAGACTTCATACGGGTGGCTTTGCGGTCCCCTCATATAACCCAGGAAGTGAAGAGCTCTGGGCCCCTTTACCTGTCCCGTATCTTCTCTTATAAACTGCTGGTGGACAATGCCAACACTTACAGGACTAGTTGCGAAGGGACTATGACTGTTAAGCTGGTGACCCCACCCTGCGCTCACATCAATGGGAAAGTACTATTGTATCAGGATGGAGGGGTCGGGAAGGGGGTTGTTGGTTCCTCTGGGATGGGAGCAGGGGGAACAGCATTGGTGGAGTTTGGATCAGAGGAACCCTCCTCTCCTCCATTGGCCTTTAACTGGCTGACTCAGGGAGAAAATGAGATTGAATTCAACTGTTCTGTGTTTTACCCTGGGAGGAATAAGTACTGCTTCCGATTTGTCTTCAATTTCAGTCGCTCCCCTAGTCCAGCACAGACCTGTTTGGTGGTTCACAGGAGTGCAGGTGAGATTTACCATAGATCTATCATGTAATCACATGATTTCCATCTTAGCAGGGAGTGGATTTTTTTTAAAAACTTTCATTTATCCAGGGATGCTCTATTTTTCAATTAGATTCAATAACATTAGTGACAGTAACTGCAAACTTATTGAACTTTATTGAAATCCTGTTGTTTTTTCTTGGTTTGCTTCCCCTTATCTCTGGTCATTCAAATTCTTGTGAGATGCATGATGCTGGTCAAAGCAAACTAAACAAAAAAATAAATAATAAAAGGCTATATCTCAAACCACTGTCCAATCAACGATAGTCATGATAAATATCCAGTACAAATGTGCCTCTTAGACCTTTCTTCAGCTTTTGAAGGATCAACATCAAGACTAAAAAAACAGCAACAGGTCTAAAAAACAGCCAGTAAATACAATACACAACATTGACCATTTAACTTGCAAGAAGGCAAGATGTTAGCATGAAACGTATATACATATTAGAATTGTTACATAACCACGGGTGTGAAGGGATTTTATCTACAAATATAGGCACCGCAAAAGCAATATATAGTCAATATTTGGAATTTGGTTGCAATTGGTGTGTGCTGGCATGGGCTAGTCCATAATCACATAATGGATGATTGAATGGCTGGAGGATGGATGATGGAGGATGGAGGATGGAGGATGGAGGATAGAGGATAGAGGATAGATGATGAAGGATGGATGATGGAGGATGGAGGCTGGAGGATGAATGATGGAGGATGGAGGCTGGAGGATAGATGATGAAGGATGGAGGATGGAGGATGGAGGATGGAGGATGGAGGATGATGTTAGAACCTCAGTTAGACGCATGTTTACCAAATTGTAATCAAATCCATCAAAGAGGTGCTGAATTTGGATACTCTGAGTATTTAACTAGTGACAGATCTTAGTAACAAATATGAATGTATCAGTCATGACTGTCATAATCTCATCTAGCTATAGTGGTAATAAATTAACTTATTTATATCAATTGTATTATGTTGGCTTTGCAAAGTATTCTCAGAATCAAGCAACATCTGAATAATTCTTGAAGGGTTGGAAAGAATCTAGGAAAAATCCAGGAAAGGCTAGTAAATGTATTCATTGATCTGGAATATATACATTTTTTGTCATCTTTCTCACTGCAGAGACATGGGGCCCATGGCAACCGTGGAGTGTGTGCAGCACAAGCTGTGGAGAGGGGGTGAGGGAACGAGTCCGTGACTGTCTGCTGCCCTCAGGTGTGGGAGGGATGCAATGCACTGGCATGGTGAAGGAACAGTCCCTCTGCTCACTGGAGGACTGTGTTGGTCAGTCTCTTTGCTCCTTTTGCTCCTTTTGTTTTCTGTTCATTGTCCATTATTTTTGCTCCATTCTACCATCATTCATAAGCTTATTTTATTCCATGACTCATTTTGCTCTCTTTCTCTCTGTCCTTATCACTCTTTCCTTCCTCCGCTTCCCCCATTCAGAGAAGATAAAGCGCTCCATCTTTCTGTTTGGAAATCTGCACAGGGCTAGTCACTCCCATAAATCTCATTTTTTCACTCTGTTCATTGGCCTCACTCTCTTTGTCCTTTGTCTTACTCTGAAAACTTCCATTTCTGTTATTTTCCAATATTTTCCAGACTACAAAATGGTCGCTCTCATGGATGCAATAGCAATGCAGTATGAGCACCAGTGCACACCAGTGCACATCATTGTCATTATTGTCTCCCTTTCTTCCACAGTGTTTCCTGCTCCTTCCCCATCCCTCCCCCCTGTGCCTGTAGGAGCTGCACCCCTAGGTGGAAACATGGTGGTAGTGGCTGGTATCTCCCTTTGCCTGACTGTGATTGTGGCTACTATTTTGGTCACTGTGTGGAGAAAACTTTGCCGGACCCCTCAGTGCAGCTCTGTACGTCGAGGCTCCATGCATTCCCCTGGGGGACGCAAGCTCTCTGATGAGGCCTCCATCTGTGGCCACAGCCTCCAAAGACCCAGCCTGTCAGACAGCCAGGGCCCACAAGGGGGCCTAGGGATGGGTGTAGGCCAGAAAGACAGGCTTCCCCTGGGCAGCCAGCCTCTTTCACAACCCCTTGTGGTACCTCTGTCACAGGACCCAGAAAGGCTATCTCCCACAGGTCAAAAGATGCTGCCGCCCATATTTGGGTATGTATAGAATATGATTTTATTTTCAACATGCATGGAAAACTCTTTGCATACAAATGTATTCTGTCAACATTATTGTCCAATTCGTTCTATCAGTCCTTTTCTTGGGAAATAAAAGATCAGTGTCTCACTAGGTACCGCCTGGCTCAGCAGCAGTTGAAAGAAATGAAGAAGAAAGGGTTGAAGGAGGCCACCCAGCTGTACCATGTTTCCTCGAGCCCAGTCCATGACACCTTGCTGGAGACGTCTGCTTCACCGACCCACTCGCCCACTCCTACACCAACAGGGTTCACTCAACCTGGGCTTACCAGCTCTGTCCCCCTGGACCTCCAAGAAGAGGCCAACCCCAATCATTTCCATATTGCAGCTCCCTTTTCTGAGCCAAGAGCCCCACTGCATACCTCTAGGACCATGCCGGACAGACTGAGTCCCAGGGTGGAGCTGGTTTTAGGGCCTCCTGTTTCTGGTTATGGAGGTGGGGGCAGTTCAAAATGGCGTGATCGAACTGCTGACTGGGTTGAAATGGTGGAGAGGAGTGAGTTAGGAAGAGGAGATGCAGGAGTAGGAAACTTGTGTCAGAAGAATCCTAATTTCCGACGGACTTGCAGTTTTAATGATACCAAACCCCAGCCCACACCCTCTGCACACTCCAGACCGTTCAGAGAAAGGAGCATGACCCAGGTTACCTATCCAACTTTAATTATGCCTTTAATTGTATATTGTAGGTAACATTACTTGCTATGATCTGTATCAATGTGGGTCTGTTAAAACACTTTAAGAATCACAACCATTTAAATCGATTTATGTTCTTCTTTCCAGGTGGCCTCCCGGACCCTTCCTGAGGGAAGCTGTTGGACCAAAGGAGTCAGGGAGAAGGAGCCGTACCCCCTCTTGTCCTCTTACCCCATTCCAGAGCATGGACCAAACTCAGACTGGACCAAATCCAGACCCTATGGAAATGACCAGAGGAGGCCCTGGGTGGAAACAGCTGTTCTTTGTCAAAACAGCGAACTCAAACACACAGGGACCAACACTAAAGCCATCTCAGTATCTGAGATACACAGTAAAGCAGACCTCAATGGCACTGGGGAAAGAGAGAGGCAGAAGAATGGTGAGACTCAAGGTGGTGGTAGAGGGGGAACCTTAGGGATTGGTGGCCCAGTTGGGGGGCCTGTTAGTACCCGTGGTATGGACCGCCTGAGTCTGGATCGTGCAGAGCGGGCTGAGCAGAACTGGAACCGTCGCGGCCCCTCACCTATCCAGAGGAACATCCTGGCCCGGAAGTTAAAGGAGGCCCAGTCCTGCTCAGGGGTCTCTGGCCACAAGGGGCGCCAGCGCAGCTCCACCTTTAGTGTTTCCACCTCAGAGCAGAGGAAAGGCCGTTGCCGCTCTCTGCCGATGTCTGGAGACTACAGCAGCAGTGGTGGCTCTCCCTACAGGCTGAGTGAGGCGGAGCAGAGGATGATGGACCTAGACCTGTCCTCAACATATGTAGGGGAGGAGGAATAGATCACACACACACACCACAAACATACACACACACTTCTACAAAAGCACTCAAGACACATAGCACACACAGATGCGTGCATGTATACATACAAACATACACACATATAGGTGAAGATTGTATGTTAAGGATTTGGGGAGTTTGCATTATCTTGGGAGAGGAACAGAGAGTAAAAAAATAGGAAATAAGATAGGAGGACAATGGGGGACGAAGTGAGGAGTTGACATAACCGTCACATTTCTATTCACAATGTTTCCACTCACATGGTAATAAGCTAAAATCTGTTTTATTTTAAAATGTTTTTTTTATGGCAATTGTGCTTTTCTATTTCAAAGTTTGCATTATAAAATGAAAATGTTTAGCTACTTGTCATATCAGTTCAGATACCAGTATGCAGAATTCCTCTGTCTGGGTTGGAGTCTGGATTTATTCATGCATTACAAGACAAGCAGACTAGCAAGACAAGCAGAATAGAAGGGAAGACTGTATTATTGTCCTACACTGTTGAATGTGCTGTTTTTACTGTTCTGCAGTGAGAACCATTCTCACTATGACTAGTTTACTGTTCAGGGACAATTTGAATGTGTAGTTTAGACTGTAAAATCCCTCCACCATTTACAGTAAGGTGGCTTATAAACAATTTCAAACTTTTCCACACCACACATAAGTTATTTGACAGAGCTCTAGTGTCCAGTTTTAATTATATTTGAGGACAATCAAATATGAACATCAGGGAGGCATCATTATTGAGATGCTGTTTGTTTTATTGTTTGATTAATATTATGCATCCTAACTACAATTAATGGCTTGCATGTGCTTACATGAAATATAAGATATTGAACCATCAGCCTTTGATATTACCTTCAAATAATGAAGCAAGGGGGAAAAATTAAAAGTATGATTTCCCCCCCATCTTATTTCTTATGCTCATTCCATATCACATAGCTGGTGTTGTTATTCATTTTCCCCTGCTCCACTGCCCACGCTGTCCAAGAAAACCAGGGGCCGCACTTTCATGGTGGTATGTCGAAGGGAATACCAAAGGCCCTTCCAGGTCCCCCATACCACACCATTGTCATACTGCCCCTTGTACTCTCCTCCGCGGTAGAATTTCCCATTCAGGTTGGCTGCATGACATCTGACGATAGAAAGTTCAAACAGTACACAGTGTTATAGTTGTTAAAGTTGTTAATCTGTGCTATTTTCAGATAAATAAATGTCTGGTTTGCTACTCTCTACTGCTGATTGATATCACACAATGGTCTTTCAACCTCCAGGACAGCTTTTACATTTGTTACATTTTCTGCTCTAAACACCCAGTGTTGGGCAGCTCTTTCCCAGGAAAAATCCTCTGGTGCACAGGAAGTGATGCATTATCTGCAGCAGCAACAGCAATTTGTTTGGAATAAATAGAAGAACAACTGGGTAGTTAGCATGAGCAGCCATAACCACCATGGCTGAACATGCAAAGAAAAAACTCGTACCTACAGAAACTCAAACGTCGTCAACAGAAAATCCAAGGATAAAGACGTAACAGTTCTGACAACACTGTTTGATTGCGAGTGATCTCTGCCAAGTGCATTGCAAAAAAAAAAACAACCAAGCAATGACCACTTAGCACCAAAGATGTTGCCAAAAAAACACATAAAAAAAAACAATTAGCAAGGATCTTGCAGATTACCACTGTAAACAGGAAGAGGACATCACACACACAAGCAGCAGTGCTATTGTACACTAGTCTTGATTTAAAAAGTCTCACCTGTTGAACCACCAGCCTGCCTTATTCTCCTGGGCACAGTTACCCTGAAGGTAGCGGTCATTGTCCTGTCAATTACCACCAGCATAGTTATTATCCTAGTCGTCATCTGCACTTCCACCATCAACAATGTCTTAATATTATCATTATATAACAATGGACTCCGCTGAATTAATGCCAGGGGAATATATGACTAACCTGGTCCCTGGTGCTGAACTGCATGCCACTGAGGCAGGCAGACCACTGCTCTGCCATGCCTCCTCCTCCAGTCAGAGCATCTCCGGCACGCCCACTGTACAGCCCATACTGGAGACGATACTTATCCTGGAATGGTTATCAAATAATGTTTGTGGGGGGGGGGTCACAGTGACTTAGATAGATAAAGATAGGTAAAATTGTTTTTCTAACCTCCTCATCCGAGATCCTGAAGTTCTCATAAAATGCATGACCTCTCTGGCCTTCCCAGTCCATTAGATCTATCTTCACCAGGTTCTTACCTTCAGACAAAACCAGAGATAGAATGAAAGACAAGCGCTTAAGCCCTCTGATCTAACACACCATGTCTGATTGTGGTATATCAGAGTAGACACGGGAGAGGAATTTACACTTTATTATACATTTAGAATTTTAGAATTTCTAATTTTAGATAAGAAAGATTTTTAGGTGTTGGAATTGTATTAATTCCTGGGAATGTGAACCTGACCTTCTGACAGCAGAGAATAAATGTGTTCATTCCCCAACCAAAACTCATCCTTCCGCTGTTTGAAGTCACCAAAGCCGTCTCTGTAGTCCACCCAGTCTCTAACATAAGATGAGATGAGATATTAGATAGATATCATTTTACCTCATGTAAAAACACCTATAATATAATCTGTAATCTAATGCTTGGATTCGTCCACAGGCAGTGGAACTTCTACTAACTTTACTGCATACTTTTGCTACTTTCTGTACATAAATTGATTGTACCTGTTGAAATCCACTTTTCCATGTCGTCGTCTCTGAAACACCGTCCAGCCTCCCCCATCCTGCATGTCACAGTAGGCCAAAAATGGCTCCTGGTCTGGTTTGGGTCTGATCCGGTAAAAACCACTTGGTGGTCTCAGTCTGTCATACAGCTCAGAACAGTCTAGAAGTATTGTATTTAAAAGTAGAGGACTTAAAGATAGCTAATTGGTGGCCATAGTATGGTAAATCATATAACAAAGTACATATGTAACTCTACATGTACAAATCTGAGTGAATATGAGGGTTAAAAGAAGGAGGAGTTATTCATATATTGTAGAGACTGTAGATTACACATCCTAAACTGCACACACAATATCTTTCTTACCTTTGTCATGGACAATAATGTTGCCTGCCGGTGGAAGTGCCATATTAGAGTTGTCTCCTGTCCCATTTCTTTTTGGGTTTAAGTCAGGGTCCGAGTTAGGGTCAGGATTGGACAGAGTAGGTCGAAAGGGACGGGAGTATTTGTGCATTTGCAGATGGTCAATCTGCCAAGCTCCGATCAAGAGTTTGTTCTCCAGATTCCTTATGCTGCGTTTAAGCGCTGCAAAGTCCGGCCCACAGGAGTCCATTGCCTTGAGTGAGAGAGATCAAATTCAAGAGGTATGTGATATTTCTACCTTTGTATTTATGGACCTATTGTTATACAGATATCTATGAAACAGGTATCATTCATTTTGATGTCTGAGTGAATTTCTCTAGTCCTGTGGCTGCCATTCCAGCATGATTGAAAGGCAAATTAAAGTGCATCCTTGAACTGAGCGGCTAGTGGGGGAGATCGGGGCTGGTTGTCACTGGGATAAGTTGTCTCAGTAGCTATATTTCTACAAAAGTACAATTACATGAATGTTTACCTTCCTAATAAGAGTTTGCCTATGTTGGTTACAACAATATGAATCAAAACACTAAAACATGAGAATTTTTTTTGTTGTTTTTTAATACTTACTTTAAAATAACATGTTTGACAAAAAATAAGTGCTTGACTTTAAAATAAGTGTTTAACATGTTGAATTTTTAACATATTAAAATGTGAATTTCAATGACATATTTTTGTTTTTTATATTGTAATTTCCTATATGTTAATATTTGAAAACAAAATCCATGACCTGGGGTAAGCTGTCATAAGTTGTAAAGTGTTATTTTATCAGTAATAATCTTTGCTAGTAAATTATTCAAATAATGTTATTTTTAGGGAAAGCCTTAATTATAGCTAGAAAATAAATATTGTATCTCAGTGGTAAGGCACTGCTAAGAAATACACCAATGGGTAAATAATGTGACAACATACCCCGCACTACCCTATTGCTACAAATGGAGCAAATTTAAAGAAACTTTTGTACCACAGAACTTTAGGCCACATACAAAGTGAAATATATCCTGTAGAAAGTTGGATACATACTGACAGCTGAGTAGATGAGGCTATGGTCGGGCACACCAGTGCCAGCAGAAGCAACAATGGCATGATTGTTACTAAGGAGTCTCCTGTGTAATATCACTCTGAAAGTATAAAAATTATATTCAATATTGTCAATAAAAGAATAAACAGAACGCAATTTCCATACTTAAAAAATCTCTGTGCCACTTGCCTACCTTCATTTCACAGCTCTTCCCCTTGTTCTCTCCAGGTTCAGTCTGTTCTTTTCCCGTAAAAATTGTCAGTATTATTTATAGGTTGGGTCGGTTCTGCATGGTCCACATTAGACCCAGGGTCGATTGACCTTGCCGAACACTGAACTGGGTCCAGTTTTGTGTTTTCCTCCTCTATCAAGCATGCAACCATTTCGAAAGGGTAGCTGATCCAAGAGCTGCACCTGGCCTTTTGACTGTTCTGTGCGCAGAGGGTGTTCAGCGCACTCCATTCCTCACATACCAGAAGTATTGTACATAGGAAAAAAAAATCTCTCATAAGCAGTGACGTGGTAAATAGAACCACTTTAAACAAAAATCGATTATTTTTTCACATAAGCATTAATTTATCATTTTCCCCTAAAGGACACCCTCATATAACTCAAAGCAGTTTGATACTACCTATTGGATAGGGGACAACAGGGTAAGTTGAACCTGTGGGTAAGATGAGCCACCATACACAAAATTAATCATGATCAGAGATTTAGGAAGAATAATTCATCTCCATGAATCTGTGATGGAGGCGAGCACATGAAGAGAGGTTTATTGTAATTCTTATGCAGCAGTTTATAGTTATACATTTGGAACATTATTATTTTGCAACATTTCATTGAATCAGTGCATTTAGTTGTAACTACATTTACTTACTTGTAATATGCTGAAATCCTATTGGCTATTGATTGCTAGGCAACCTAGATTCAGTTGGTTCAGTTTGAAGGACACGGCCCCACCCCTTAATTTACAGTGGTAAGAGAGCCAGGTTAAAGAATATGATTTTTTTCAGGTGATTTCATCATGGTAAAGATGTCATGATTCTTGCATCTAAATGGAAGTAGATACATTTGAGGCTTTAGTATAGTAGTATATTTGTTTAAAGCTTTATACGGTACAATATAAGGTCATAAGAGTTGCTGTATGAAGCAATTTTTTTTTAAATGGTGTCATAAAATGTGCCACCAGTCCTGGGCAAGTTGAGCCAATAAATCAGCTTACCTCAATCTAATAGCATTTACATTGTATTAAAATGTAGCTAAGATAAACACATATATCTTCACAAGTGATATTTCCTAAGGTTACAGAGCAGAGATCATTATGCCATGAGACTACAAACACAAAACAAACAGGAGTTCAGCCTCTATGAAGGATCTAAAAAGAGCAGCCAAGCAAAAGTCAGGCGGAAAGTTGATTTGAACCCGTGGCAAGGAAACAGAAAATGGACAGAATGACATTGAAGAAATATATTGAGAAAATAGAGAAACTAGACATAGGAGAAGTATCAAGAACAGGTTATGACAGACCAATAGACACACACATACACGCACACGCCACAAATGTTGACAGTTGTGGTGAGCCAAGTTGTGCATTGTTAACCTTCTGAAACTAAAATAAATAATCACCATATGTTGAGGTTAACATAATCTGTGTAGTTAGAATGTGATACAAGTAAAAAACAATCCTCAGAAGAGACAGATCATCTGCCCCTGAAACTGAACTTGTGGCAGGCTGTTGAGGCCCTAGTGAAAATAGGTTTTAGGTTGTGTAACATTTTACCCCATAGAGCTCAACTTGTCCTATCCTTATGTTTAACCTACCCCTACCCTGGGGCAATATGTGCTAAAAGGTTTAACATGTCACACTTCTAAAACTGTATAATCTACAGAAAATGTTTTAATTTCCTAACAACCTTAAATTTAATCAACAATTACTGTTTGAAAGAATACACCCAATGTTTCTGCCCTAGTAGCACAAAATGTAAAAAGCGATACATTTTACCCCGATCTCCCCTACTGTGGATAAAGATTCATGTCATCTTACAATGATGGGCAATCTCTTTGTCAATAAAAAGGTGAGTAAACTGGGTTACACTCCACCACATCCCTGATCATAAGCACCAGATGCTTCATGTTTGCAGCGATGGGCGAGACTACAAACAAACCACTGCTCATGAAGAATGGGATTATTTCGTGTTATATTTGGGAATGCGAGTTCTATTAAAACCAGATGTCACAGAGGAGGAACAGGAAGTATGATGCGATTTTGTTCTAATAGTATGTTGTATAATAGTGTTTCATTACTTTGCGAGACTTTAGGAGAGTCTAGTGTGCTGGGTTCAGCCTAAAGTCAAAAGTGGGCTGAGGGAAAGCAATGCAAGAGGAAAAGGCTGAGCGTTTTTACTGCGGTCCAGGAAGTCCGAAACCGCTACGTTTGCAAAACGGGAGGAGGAATTGTGGATGGATGAAAAAAATACACCCGGTTAACCTTTGAACCTCTTCACAAGGAGTCACAAGACAAACACTCCTATAATTTTACAAATGACACTTCCAACGGTGAGCAAGCGGTACGACTTGGAGTGGAAATTGGGTTTTGTTTCGGTGGGAGGAATTCGGTCTTAACGGGATACACAAAACAAACATACCGAGGCGAGGGAAGGTGCTTGGCCCAGATGAGCTGAAAACTGACCGGTTTGTATTGTTAAATCTAGTAGGTGGTCTATATTTTGCATGCAGTGGTGAATCTTTCTTTCTTGCTCCCGTTCTTGCTTGTTTTCTCGCTTGCATCCTTTCTTTCTGGCCTGCATGCACTGCTTGCTTTTAAAAATGTTCCTGTTGAACAGGATTAGTTTTACCAACTACTGATGAACAAGGACTCATGCACATCATTCTGATCAGCAGTCTGATCATAAGTTTGTGTTTCTTTCTGTCTTTGTTTGAGAGAAAGTGTGCTTGTGTGTGTGTGAGAGAGAGTGAGAGTGACAGGACACAACGTTTTCCTCTTTCACATTGTAACCACCAACAGGCCTTGAACGGGGAAGTTTAATCTTTTTTCTCACTCCTGTTTTTGTACCCAGAGAAAACAAGTTCGGAACAAAGTGAGGAGACTCTGAAGACACTCAAACCATGTCCTCTGTCCATTTCAGTCCAGGGTTGGATTCCACTGGTGAAAATGGGTGAGTGAAAGAATAACCTGCAACATGACAACCTTTACACTGGGTGGATTTTATATGACTACTACAATGTTTACAGCACCATCTAAATGATTGTATTGTACTGTTACATTTTGAGTGTGAATGTAGTATTGGTGTTTTACAGGTTCTGATGTTTTTTATTCATCCACTTACTAACCCACGTGCAGAAATGTTGGAATAATTCTTTCCTTTTGTCTATTTACAACATGTCATTCTGCATCCTTATCTATCTATCTATCTATCTATCTATCTATCTATCTATCTATCTATCTATCTATCTATCTATCAACATCAGGAAGACTGATAAGATGGAGGATGCTAAAGTGGAGATTGATGATGGGAAGGATGAGAGTGTTGAACCAGACACTATGTACCAGTAAGTTCTTGCAGTTTGGACTGCAGACCTCACATTTGTGTTCAGCACCTTGATTCTGAAGCACATCTCCTTACTAGTATTACCCCCTTTTCCTGCTCTCTAGTAAAATCCGGAAGAAGATAGCACCTTTTGTTATGTCCTTTGGATTTCGGTGAGTGTGTCTTTGGAGTGGTCTTGGGTAAATGATACTGGTAATTGTCATGGTGAGGAGTGGTGATTCTTTCCCCTCCTGGTGGTGGTGTTGAGTTAATCTCTGTCTGTTTTTATCTAGTATATTTGGTATGGTACTGATCCTAGTGGACTTTGTGCTGGTGGTCGTGGACCTGTCTCTGCCGGCCAGAGAGGTTGGAAATGCCTTAGAGGCCGTGTCCCTCATCATCTCCTTTTTCTTCCTCATCGACGTTCTCCTGCGGGTCTATGTGGAAGGGTGAGAGAACGAGAGAAAGAGAGAGAGAATGTGTATGAAAGAATGGCACAAACATTCCCAGAATCCCTTGTCAGCAGAAACAAAGTTTGCAATTCTGATTAGCTGTTAAACAGGAAGTTATTAACAGGAAGTTGGACAGGAAATGTATGGCATGCATTGGGCTGGTCCTTGGAGAACGGTGGTGACTCACTCTTTGACAGCATCATACTTTTGTCACCAAATAGCTGCAGTATATCTTTTCAAACCAATTAGAAAAACTGTCCTATATACTGGGCTTTAGAGAGATTCAGGCATGGACTTGTAGTTGCATGTTCTTCAATGTTCTGTCAGCAGTATTTAAATGGTCTCCCCTTACTGCCTTCCAGGTTCAAGGTGTACTTCAGCTCCAAACTGAACATCATAGATGCCTGTGTTGTGGTTATCACGCTGGTGGTCACCATGATCTACACCTTCTCTGACATGTCAGGAGCCAGCCTCATCCCCAGGTACTGGGAGGGTTTCACCTGCCTCCTCAGCTAATAGTCACCTAATATTACTAATATAAAGACATAGATTCAACTAAGACATTGGGGTTCTTGGTAGTGAATGCACAACAACAGAGGTACATGGAAAGCTCGAGGGGCTCTGGAGGAAGATGTGGAGGAAAATGTGTTTGTTAGATTCCACTTCCACTAGAGCTATGTGTCACTCTGCAGAAAGGTCAAGTGGCATATATTACCCATTGCTATCTCCTTCATAGTGTGCTTGTCCTTATTAATGTGTGTGTGTGTTTCAGTACATGTTTATGTGTGTGTGTGCATTATTTTTTGTTCAGTTATTATTCATTCAATAATTTGTTCAAATGTTTGTTCGTTCCTCGCCAGGGTGGTGACCTTTCTGCGTTCTCTGAGAATACTAATCCTGGTGAGGGTCTTCAGACTGGCATCTCAGAAGAAAGAGCTGGAGAAGGTCACCAGGAGGATGGTGAGGTCATCCCTGTGGAAACATATATATACCTAATACAATAAAATCAAATGGAGCATCCTGTACAGGGTCCTGTACTGACCATCAGGACAGGACCCTGTGAGGTGGCTACCACTTCCTAATCGCTGACGCTTGATTTTTATCAGGTCTCTGAGAATAAACGGCGTTACCAGAGGGATGGATTTGACCTGGATCTTACCTATGTCACAGGTGGGTGTAACATATAGCTGCAGCACATAAAAACACAATACCTGAAGAATATATTGATAACAATCAAACCCTTTTAAGTACATGAACAAGCGATAGCATCCTCACCCTCTCTCTAGACCGTGTTATCGCCATGTCTTTCCCCTCTTCTGGGAAGCAGTCCTTCTACAGGAATCCAATCAGGGTAAGCAAGTCGGGACATGGGTGCTTGGACGAAAGAGACACACACACACACACACCTTTAGCCTGTTGACCTGTGTTCTCCATTTAGGAGGTGGCCAGGTTCCTAGACGCTAAACACGAAGGCCATTATAAAGTTTACAACCTCTGCAGTAAGTTTGCTCTCCCTCTCATCGTTTGCATCCCCCTGCTATAGGAGTACACACGGCATCTCACTATCATCTTTTGTTCCCAGGTGAGAAAGGCTATGACCCGAAGTTCTTCCACTACAGGGTTGAGCGGGTGTTTATAGATGACCACAACGTTCCCTCCTTGGAGTGAGAAACATTCGCTGTCATGATGTGTCATTCCTGTTAGGCCATTTGCTTGAAATTATACCGAAGCACTATTGAGATTATAGCAATAACACAACGAGAGGGCATTAGGGTGGCATCACCAAAGTACCCACAATCACTGTAAAGAACGTCCTGGCTTTTATACAATGGCTACCAGTGCATGTGTACCGACTGAAAGGATTTCTTCAAAGTAGTGTACATACATTAGAATAAAAACAGGATAAAACAAGAAAGATCACTAACTGGCACTACTCATCGTATAATGTTTTGACAACTGATCTCCTTGTGTCTCTTATTCTCTGCATTTGTGTGTCCGACAATCTGTCTCAGGGACATGCTGAAGTACACAGCCAGCGTGAGGGAGTGGATGTCTGCTGATTCTAAAAACATCATAGCTATTCACTGTAAAGGAGGGAAAGGTAATGTCCAAGAGCTTGTAAACATCTCACTATCTTTAAGTAAGGTATTTGAGTTGAGCACTCATAAAATGGTGTGATTTTCAGTCTCGGTTCACCCTCCACTGGCTAAATACTACACTTGCATCAGTTTAACCAGTTTCATAATGCCACTGCTCTGCTCCACAGGACGTACAGGTACTCTGGTGTGCACCTGGCTTATTGACAGTGACCAGTTTGAGAGTGCACAGGTAGATCTCTCCGTTTTCTGTGACTTAATGTCAAGCGGTGTTCAACCAAAGGACAAACCTTTTTGAATTGTATTCATCTCTGTTTGTCCACCAGGACAGTCTAGAGTATTTTGGTGAGAGGAGGACAGACAAGAGTCGGAGCTCCAAGTTTCAGGGAGTGGAGACTCCCTCTCAGGTAAAGACAAGTGCTCAGGAGCCAAACCGTACATTAGACTTCGAAATAGCAATATTAATTTAGAAATTCTGTCATGATCGGAGTATGTCTGACACAAGTTGAATGACTGAATTACTGAATTGAGATTGTGATTGTGTGTGAAATGTCAGATTTTGAAAGTAAATTTCCCATTAAAAATGATATACTATGTTCCTGTGGATGCCATGAGTCAATCTCATTTCAACTTCAAATTCCTTGTGAAATATTTTAAGGATGAGGTGAACAGTGTGCATAGGAGCAAAAAACCATAACAAATCAGTAATCACTTACATTATTGTATTATTTAGTATCACTGTTGAAAACGAGGGACTTCCAATGCTCTGTGGGATGAGTAGTTCATTCCCTGTTATCTACCCAGTCTTGTATTCTTGCCTTTTTTTGTTTTTCATATATATATTTCCTGAATCCATCATTATAAGCTTGTGATTCATCTCGTAGGTAGTTGCTTCAGTTCAAAGCTTAAAATTCTTTACATTGGGATTTTCTGAAATGTCTGGAGAAAATGAATGGGAGATTTGCTTCTGGAACCAGGACCACTGAAGAAGGGGTCTGTGCATGTTTCAGCTGTGTTGTGTCTGTGTGAACCACAGAGCAGGTATGTGGGCTACTACGAGATCATGAAGACCAAGTTCAACAGACAGCTGCCTCCACCTCAGAGCCTCAGGATCAAGAGCATCCGCATCCACTCCATAGCAGGTAAACTGCAGACCAGCAGAGCACTCTCATGCTGCTGTTTCTCTGTAGATCTGTCTGTGCCCTTGTTAATGTCTGGTTTCTCTTTTGGCTCAGGTGTGGGTAGAGGCGATGGCAGTGATCTTAAGGTGAAAATAATAGTGAGGAAAGAGGTGGTGTGTCAATGTGTGTGTGCCAAACAGGAGAATTGCACAGTAGGTCTTACACAATCAGACACACACTCACTACATACACTCTTCAAGTTTTGATGAATTTAATGATTGGGTGGATTTGTGCTTGTTTTCCAGGTATTTCCTGACGTGGGCAGTAATGCAGCAGTGATCAGCCTACAGAATGGGCCTGTTGTTGAAGGGGATGTGAAAGTCATGTTTGAGTCAAGCGCTGTAAGTGTATTTACACCATTGAAACACAGAAAAGGAAGCTTGTGTTTGGCATGATTGTAGCTCTTAAGATGTCTTGTGTTTGGATCATCCACCAGGGGCTGCCAAAAGGATACGAAGACTGTCCATTCTACTTCTGGTTCAATACCTCCTTCATAGAGGATAACAAGTATGTTTTTGCTACCCCATCAAAATTAGTTGCTTAGCTCTCGACTTAACATGGATGTTGCTCTTTTTTCACTTTCAAAGATTTATTTTGTGTACAAGTCTAACAAAAGCTTTAGCTTAATTGATCGCTGCTTATTTTTCCTTTCTGCATCCCCTACAAACTCTCTTCAGGTTGTTTCTATCCAGGGAGGAGCTGGACAACCCACACAAACCCAAGACCTGGGACCTCTACAAGGAGCACTTTGGTGTCACTGTGTTCTTCTCAGACCCTGAATAAAAACCGTGTAGAAAGTTGAAGAGGATGTTCTATTAAAGGATGTGTCTTCACAAGTTTAAACAGCTTGTTACAGTTACTTCTAAATTCAAGGATTGCTGATGAAAGGAAATTGGTAGATGAACACTAACTCAAGAAATGAATGAGGACTGCACACGGATATATACAGTGTGATGCACAAAGGCATGATGATAAATGTTTACTCTAACAGCATGATGTTGAAAATAGGCCAGACGTTTTATAATCTCTAGCGCCTTTGAAGCAGGATCCTCCATTGAGTGAAATTAGCCTATAGACATTTAATCTTGAAGTGCTGAACTCGAGAATTCCCCCCC
>OOFE01029446.1:7472-17727 GCA_900323365.1 Monocentris japonica
GTATACGTTCACATCCTGTCATATCCATCTACCTCATGTATATAAAGTAACCTCTACAGAATCATCCCATATTTATTCCAGCATCTTTGCACTCTGCATCATTGCACTATTGTCTTGTTCACAATTTTCATAGTTTTTTTTATATGTATGTTACATCTGTACATAGCAGTTAAATGTTTATGCTTATGTCTAGCTTGTTCAGCTTTGTTGTCCTTGCTGTATTTTTTTTTTTGCTGTATGTCTATTCTATGTAAGTACAAGAGAGCAATGGAAAAACCGGAGTCAAATTCCTTGTATGTGTACACATACTTTCTGATTCTGATTCTACTGGTGTACGGTACGGTAACTACGCAGCGCTGGCCCAAATACGGTGGAGCGACGCCGTCTAAATGAAAAATAGAGCCAGACTCAAACTGTTTGTTATTGTGCTTGTACTTCATATAATAAGAATCAATCGCTAAAGATGCGTTCGGTTTTTTTTTTACCAACAGTTAAAAAATCTTTAAATTACTTTGAAATATCATTTTTGCCCTTCAATAAAAACACTATTTGCCGATTGTACATTTATTGACAGAAAGGCAGGCGATTGACCTCTTAATTCAAGACATTTCACACCACAGACTTGTGTGACTTACAATATATAAGTAATAAATATAAGTTAGGAGACTGGTAACTATTGCGCTAAATAATTTTGCTATTCTCTTTTACTTGCAAAGTAAAAGTGTGTTTTTAAGACTTGTTGTAAGACTCTTACTCCTTGAAGAACATCAACTGTTTAATACGATGCAATATGTATGATGTAATGTCTTTGTAATGTTATAATGATCCTCTGACAACTTAAAAAAAAACATCGACTCCTTTCTCAACATCATCTTCCCAGTCTTCAGTCCTGTCGCCTTAGTGACGTACCACTGACGTTTTATCTGCGACGTACAAGTCACGCTACCAATCTGAATGCTACCAAAGCTCTTCCTACACTCTATGTCCACCCGGTTTTAGACCACACACTTTTTGTAATGAGCTCTAAACGGCAACAAGATGACAGTGACAACACAGATAAGAGAAAAAGGAGAAAGAAACGTGAAGAAATGGCGGAACTTTCTTCGGTTGTAGATGACGAGGAGGTGAAGAGGGCAGTGAAGGAAGCTTGGTCTCAGCGAGCACAGTACTCTCATGGTTAGTAAAACAATAACCTCCTCCAGGTTTTGGTTTCATAACAAGCTATCTAGGTCAATAAGAAAATAAGAAGGGCAGCGCAGGATTCTTGTGGCTTGTCTGACATTTATATTAAGGTCAAAGGCAAGTTAGTTGGAAATTCTTTTGTCTCTCACTCTTTCTCTCCGAACTTTTCTCTAATTATTGTTCATTGACCTGGTCTAA
Organism: Monocentris japonica; assembly: GCA_900323365.1. NCBI lineage: Eukaryota > Metazoa > Chordata > Actinopteri > Trachichthyiformes > Monocentridae > Monocentris > Monocentris japonica. The sequence continues at coordinate 8,853 of OOFE01029446.1, forward strand.
TATAACATTGCCAAAGCATAAAAATAACAACAATAAAAAATATTATTTCTAAATTATACAAGATGACAGATGACTCAGTCTTAACAAGTACTAACGTGTTAATAAAGAATAGATGATAACAGAAATCAGGCATTTATCTTTTTATTTCATTTTAATGAAAACTTTGGCGGTTCACCAAATCAAGTTTGGTATATTCTACATCCTTTTGTTTAAAATTTGTCATCCGTTTTGTTTCTAATGTGTTAATAGTTTGGTCCTCAGTGCCATTATGTCTCTCATATTTTTTCAGGGGATTGTTGACATAACCAGCCCTTCTTTAATCAAGTCTGTATGTGATAGGTTTTGTCTATTGCCAGAGAGAAAGGTCACCAACCCTTTTCACCAGGTCCAGATAATAGTCCAGTTTTGGTGTTATGTGTTTTTCTTAACAATTTGCTAAGTATAATAAGTGTAATTTGTGTGGCTGTAGCTGCCCTGAGACGCTGGTATTTAGTTGGTTTGAACTTCAGAGCCACCTCTCTGTCTTACACACATGGACACAGAACTGAGTTATTTGGCACCAGCTTAGTTCAAACATATTCCATTTTTACTGGGTTATTGATCTGCAGGTAATCTGGAGTTAGACTGCCACCCTTTCCCCCACTGCATCATCCAGAACTTCATCAGCAGCGAGACCTTCATAGAGAACCTGCAAAGAGAACTCCTAGATCTCAACTTCCATGAGAAGTCCAACGACCTGTACAAATTTAAACAGGTAGCTAGTAAATAGATTGTTTCACTGTGCTGTTCCAGTGGGTACATATGGTCTGATATCATCTTTACTTTGTTATTCCCTTACAGTCAGATGACTTGAGGAAAAGAACAGAACCGCATATCTCAGGCTTGAGGTAAAGAGTAGTGTGTATGCTTTCTGTGTTTGCTTATGTGACTGCGTGAGTATATGTAGGCACGTGCATGCTATTTTTGGTAGTGGAGTTACTGGGGAACATAATGGATAGAGTACATGATGAGAGAGCTGAAGGATGGATGAAAGTGATGTGCATTGATTTTGATACTCTGTCACAGAAGAGAGTCATTCCTTTGTGTTGAATATTGTAGGCTACTCATTCACAACAGGTCTTGGAGCTCCCAGGTTTCTGTTAAAGGAAAAGTCCATGCTCCGACGGTCTTACACTGTTATATACCATCAATCTTTGATGTTCAATGAATTCCAGGTGTTTTGTAATGAATCCAAGTTTTTGTTGAATACACTTTCCCTCAACCTGCCTTGTGTACTTCTACTTCCAATCAACGTGCCAATCACATGTATACTCTGATGCTGAAATTGAATTTCTGCTTGCAGAACATATTGGTGAAAGTACTGATGCTTTCTAAAAGTCAATATTGAATTCAATCTTTCACAATGGTATTGACTTAGTGTGACAATGCTAGCTCCTCCTAGGTACTATTGGGGAAAAAAAGATGAACTATCTTGAGATACTGTCTTTTTGCTCTCTGCTGAGCTCAGCACTATAATTGGAGAGCTCAACATACAGTATATTGGGGATATAATGTGTTACACTTGAGTCCCACACATAGTTTTAGCCTCTAACACTTTATATTTTGAAGGAATTACACAACTGTGCACCAAAACCTTGTGGTCATTGGTCTGTCTTGAGGAAATTACATTTTATACCATTTTATGCCTTAAAACTGACAATGGTAAACTATTACTTTCAAAGCTTATTTATGTTTCTGATATGGAAGAAATTGGACTCTTTCGTAGGCTAAACTATCTCATTAGCAGTTCTATGTAGTTGCATACAAATCAAAAGACTGAGTAGGTCAAGTTATTCTGGTAGCAGAGACATTTTGTGTTGTGTTTATCACCTCCACTAGGTGGAGCCAGAGATGACATCTGACAGAGTTAAGTAATTTTTTCAAGCTGCTAAGTGCATTTCCTTTGGTGCTGACATCTCAGTAACTTTAAACATTGGGCATGAAAGGAGTGTGCTATAAAACTACTGGAAATTAAGTGTAGCTGGCAATAGCTGTGTGCAAGATATGCTGAGCATAATCCTATTTTTGGGCATTATACTGAGTGGAAAGGATATTTTTTCTACACTCTAGTACTGAACTTATGAGCAAAAAGCTTGTGTTTGTTATTACAGCAGTACCAATGGTGGGGAGTTTAAAGCAGTGACCAGCAATACAAGTAATATTGGAGATTAATGGAACTCCTGCCAGGAGTTTCAATGCTGGAACCAAGACCACTTCAGTCAAGTCCAAGACAAATAAAGACCGGTCCTAGTCAAGTCTGAATCAACACCAGTATCAATTGGATGTCAAGTCTGAGTCCAAATGAACACTGAGACCAGAACAAATTGAGTCTTTTGAGACTCATAGCTAACCTAGATATTAAAACAATGGACAGAATTTTTTAATGTAACTGATATTTAGAATAGGACACACTGTGCGGATCGATTGCATCATGCATTTAAAAAACAAAAATACTACTTTTAATTATTTGTGGCTTCTCAAATCAAGCTCTAGTGCCCTGGTGAATAAATTCCATAATTAAACACACGGTAATGGCTCTCTTCTGTAATTGTCTATTATTTATGTCAACAGACATCATTGTAGTTTGGGGCAATACAAAAGTGTGTCTGTTTGTGATGAGGATGCCAACATTTCTCATTTCATAAATCTTTCTGTATCATTGATTTCAGGGCTGCACTATTTGGGCGGTTTCGTTCCTGGCTAGGAGAAGTGTTGGGGGTTGATCTGGAGCCCACAGTGGACATTTCTTGTGCCAGATACCAATATACTGGTGAGCTATGTCCTCAAGCTCTGTAGCAGGAAGGACCATTATGTTGTTATGCCATTAGGCTGTTTTGATAACTAATTCAATGAAATGTAGAATTTCCTTATTTTCCTATATTTTACACTCTTCCTTCACCCTAGATGTTCTTTTGTGTCATGATGATGAATTGGAGGGGAGGCGTGTTGCCTTTATATTGTACCTTGTTCCTCCATGGCAGAGCAGCGACGGGGGAACCCTGGATCTATACACCACAGACAGTGAGCATCCCACTTTGCACGTGTGTGTCTCTGTGTGTGTTAGAGCGAGAGACTCCTTTATAATTTCCCACCCTGTCAGCAGGTAATTTCCAACCACAGAGTATAGTGAAGTCGCTCGTACCGTCTTGGAACACGCTTGTCCTCTTTGAAGTTTCTCCAGTCTCCTTCCACCAGGTAACCTTTTCCGTTCTTGAGAATTACTTCCCTTCCTTTTCATTTCAGTCACAATTTAAAACTGTTTTTTCTCCAGGTGTCAGAGGTTTTGTCAGAGGACAAGTGTCGTCTGTCTCTGAGTGGTTGGTTTCATGGGCCGCCTTTAGAGCGCCCTCCTCGCCATATAGAGCCCCCTATTGCAAGGAGCCCACACTTAGCAAGAGATGTGAGTTTGGTCAACTGCATGAATTGTGTGCATTTTTCAAGTATTTATTTTTACATAATGCTGGACTTCCTACACTGCTGTTGAAAGTTGTGCATTGTGGTTGTGTATTCACACAGGAGACGTTGTTGCTCGAGTGGGTGAATCCAGTGTACATGGATATTTCCTATCAGGAGCAGATTCAGGAGGAATTTGAGGACAGCTCTGAAATTCAGCTCAAAGATTTTCTCAAGGTAACTTCTGTCTGTCTTTCTTTCTCTTTCCTTTATCTTTGTCCATTCTGTTCCCCTTGCTGACAGTGTTTCTGTTATCAGGAAGAGAAGTTCATGGAGGTGAGTGAAGCCCTACGGCTTGCTCAAGTCCAGTGGACAAGGAGAGATCTACCCAATAAGAGGTGGGGCATGTTTCGTTTTTAATAACTTACCCGACTTAATAATGTGGCGTGTTTGAGCAGTCTGTTTTGGAGAGCAGATTTGTTTGAGACTGAACTACAGTATTTAAGTGTGTATTTCTGTGCATTTAGGTGCTATGAAGTGGCTTCACTGGATACCTTGCCTCCATGTGTGAGTGCATGTTGGGAACTACTTCGTTCGGAAGCTTTCTTCCTGCTTCTCTCCAACTTCACTGGCCTCAGATTGCACTACCTTTGTCCTAATGATGAAGATGATGAAGTGGAGACAGAAAAGGAGAAGCAAGAGGACACAAGGGATGGCGAAGCCACAGGGTCTTTAATAGATTTACCATCAGCAGATAAAAGCAGAGAGAAAGGTGTGTGTATTAAAGAGTTTGTGCAGGCACAAGTCTATGCATCTGTTTATGTCTGTTGACCTTTGTGTACTTCTTCAGAGCTGAGTACACCAGAATGTTATGGGGAGTTGCGGCGATGGTCTCATGGGGACTACACTCTGCTGCATGATGGAGAGGCAGCAAGAGCAGAGTACGCTCTGGACCTTATGTTGCCCTTTGGCTGTTCTGGTGAGTTTACACTCGCATGCAAACACAACACACACACACAAAATCACACACAGTATAGAACAAAATTGCCGTTCAATATTTTGACTGGTAAGAGTATTATTTTTTTCTTGCTTAGACTGGCAGTCTGAGTTTGGGGGCTCCACATCTTATGTTGCTAATGAAGAGGATGAGGAGGTGAGTGCTGATGACGCACTATAAAAGGCAACTCTAAATATGTGGGCAAGATTTCTGTGATTGACATGGTTGCCACGGTTTTCTCCTCTTCATAGCTCCTGACGGTGTATCCAGAGGATAATTCCCTAGCCCTGGTCTACAGAGATAAGGAAACCCTCAAATTTGTCAAACATATCAATCACAAGAGCTCCTCTCAACTTGCTAGCAATTCTCCCTGCAGAAGGTTTTATGACTTTTCTTTTGTGTACTATGAATAAATGTGTATGCCTATCTTGAGTTTTTGTTGACATTGTTTGGTGTTCCTTTGTTGTTACTTAAATTTTAAGCAATGGGTGCAAAAGTTGTGATTTACATGGGAATAAACACTGGCATCTCTACAACAAAACAGCTGTTACTCTTAGAAAAAGTGAAAATGAAGAACTGGAAATTCAAAGTTAATTTTAAGACATAAGTCACCCAGCATTACCCATTTGCAGTCATTAAAAGGTTCCTGAGACTTTTCAATTAAGTTAGCTAGGTGCTTTTCATCCCATGTTCATCTCATCCATTACAAATGGCAAATTTAGGTTAAAAGGGTGCCATAATTATTGCACAGTTTGCACTCTAGCTTTCAGGAACACGGTGAGAGGACTTTTGGGTGAGAAGAGAGGTGAGAGTAGGTGGGCTGAGTAGGCTCTGTCTTTTCCATTTTCCTGCTTACAAACAATGCTTGTCCCAGGTCACTAATAGGCCATTCATTTTATTCAAACAACAAAGAAGTAAAATATGCTTTGAGATACATGTCTTCCCAAGCAGTTTGTATGATTAGTTAAGTACCTTCGAAATGTAATCCATTTTACAGATTGATTCTAATCAGAAACATAGTACACTAGAATACTCAAAATTAGTAAAATGATCTGATTACCTTCAGTTACCTTGCCTCCAAAACCCAGTCTATGCAAAATGAGCGATGTATCCCAATCATACTGTAATTTGAATAGTATTATGATATGCAATAATGCAAGATCTGTTGGATTATTTTAGTTTCTATAATCTCACATGTAAATTTATTTCCCCTTTTTAGTGATCCAACTAATAACCACCAGTTTTTTTCCCACCTGTAATTTGAATGTAGTGGGTTATTTATTTATTTTTAGAATTTCTTGTAACTAGATCGCTATTATGAAGTTATATGTAATCCATTAGTCCTTAACAGGCAGTGAACACTGATATAGATCACTGGCTCCACCTGGCAGACTTAAATTAATAAGTAAGTTACTGCTGCACTGCTGCCACACAGCAGCCACAAAGACAACTTCGCTGTCTTTTGACCAAGCCTCCGCTTCCACACTGACGATTAGATAGTTTGGACTACTGAACAGCGCAACATACACTTCATCAAAAACATATAAATAGTTTTTTTGCGGCGGATACAGGCTACATATAATAATTATTACCATAATTATTAAAGAATACCCTTTGACTTTTTCCTATATAAAAAATATCCTTTATATCATCATACAATCATTTCAGATAATATGATAAAAAAGGGAATTCATAAAATTGCTGATATAAATTAATTTTTGGTTTTGATACATCGGAGAAAATCGATGTAACGAGTTGATTTTGGCAGCATGGCAAGGTTTTCACAAAACACAACTTTTCTCTTGATTTGGCCATTCGCGAATTTTGCCAAAACAGCCCCACAAGCCAGCGGCCTGCCGCCACCAACCACTTCCTTCCCGTCACGATTGTTTCCCCAGGCGGCATGTTGATTTCGACCAATCGTAATGGTTCTTCATTTCCAGTGAGCCAACTGGATGCTAGGAAGTTATTACCGATTCAGTGGGTGTGAACCTTGAAGAGGAAGTGTTGCCGAACAATATAACAAAGTTTTAAGGTAAGTTTATGGCTATAACGACTTTTCACTAAAACCAGTTCGAACAGCCTAGAAATATGCAACAGAATAAAAAGTTAGAAACCATGTTCACATGTTTTCGTGTCCTTGTCTTGTACAGTTAACACTTAAACAGTCAAGCTAATAGCGCTGTGGCCAAAGTTTATGGCTGTCCGTGTAAATAGGGTTTATCAGCATAGATTGCTCGAGCCACCCAACAGAGTGGTCCTGTATGTCGCTGAGCATGTTTTGATATTTTGATAGTCCTCTGCTAAACCTACACTTGATACACAAAACGGATGGTTCCGGTTACCCGACTCTGACTGGCTAAGTCACGTTGTAAAGCCGCTGTAAAGTACATGAAATGCAGACGTGTGACAGTTGACTGTGAATGCGCTAACCGAAAATAACTACTCATACATGTACTTGTGTCGCTTAGCAACCACTTCGTTCAGCTGCTGTTCTAGAAATAACGTTATATTGCAGAAAAATACCCTTGAATACAAATTATATAAATGTGTAGTAATTGTTGATTAAAAATATGATATATTGAACCCATACAATAGTGTGTTACCACCGTTTTGTCAAAGTCGTGCCCATCAACGCCTCTGAGCTGTTCTAAAATTACCATAAAGCACGGCCTATTGTGGCTAATTGCCTAAATTACTAATTTATAAAAGCAAGTCGGTGTTCAATATTTCACCCAAACGATTGACAAACTGTCCAGGGAATTCTAGAGGTTGCCTTTTGGCAGCTGAAGCGAAATTATATTTTTGGATCCTGATGATCACATAATCTTTATACAGCTGGTGAACTAATCTCACCAGTTTACTTACTAGACTACTGGCAGATAGGGTGGCATATGATTACATATTGGCTAAACTTTGGAGAGTTCTGCAGACCCAGTAGCCAAACACACACTGTATTAATGTAGCATGAGGTGATGCATATAATCCAGCTTGTTGATGCTTTTTCCATGGAGAGATCTCTACATCCAGTGCATGTTGACACGTTGGACTGAACCCAAACAAGGACAAGTGTGAGCTAGCAGCCTTCAGTAGTTCATCCAGGGTACAGAGGAGGAAGGGGTTGGTAGCTGGAGTGGGGGATGGGAGGAGTGAGATTAAACCTGTATTTATGTAATGAGGCTTTCAAGGGGAGGGGGGTTAAAAGGGTAAAGTAGAGTAAGGATAGAACAACTGGGACTATAAGGTGATGAGTGGTTTTCATGATGTTTGATTTGTGTCCCCTGGTGTCTCAAAATTTTTTAGGCTGTTACTGTGTGCACATAGTTAGATACAGTTAGATATAGGTATGTGAATAAGTTTCCTCATCACTTTGTGGGCAATAACAGGAAATGGTATCTTCTGCCTTGTTTGAAATTGATTGTGACGTTAGATCTATAGTGACTTCTGCCTCAATTACCGTAACAAATCAAATCCATTCCATTCACATTTGGTTCTTTACCACGATTAAATGAGTGTTGTTATTATTATTATTATTATTATTAGTAGTAGTAGTAGTAGTAGTTTTTTATGTTTGCTTTGACTCAGTTTGAAACAGAGTTTCAAAGTCAACTCAATGCAAAATTCAATACTCCTAATTTTGGACTCAATATCACATATAGGAAGCAAAATAAAAACACTTGTGTCAAATGAGGTAGCACATCATGCAAAAGGTGTATCCTAGCATCAGAACATTGATTTGTTCCTTGTTGAATTTTAGTCCTTGTTGCATTTTAAAATAAAATGGTCATTATCACATCAAACAAAAACAAAAAAATATTACAACAGAATTTGCGATTATCCAAATTGCAATGAGCAAAAAGTTTTCAACCTCAGTTGTAGTGATCTGAAATTATTGTATGTACATTGAGCGTTCCCTTTGATATTCTGGATTTATTTAAGTTTCTATATATAGATAGAAAGATAGATAGATAGATAGATAGATAGATAGATAGATAGATAGATAGATAGATAGATAGAGTCAGACTTTTGGATCCAAATCCTGTATACTGGGATGTATTGTACAAGGCAAAATGAATGCACTGGTGTCTATCATGATGCAACAAAAACAAAATGATGACAGCATGTGCCCAAAACACAAAATCTATGGAAAATTGATGTCGTAAGTAATGACGCATGATTGAAAACACATGTTGAGTTGATGATCTGCATGGGTAGTAATAAGCATTGGAAGATTGTGGGTGGGTGAATTCTGAGAAGTGAGCTTGCGATTCAGATTTGCACTTTGTATACACCGATCAGCCATAACATTAAAACCACCTGCCTAATATTGTGTAGGTCCCCCTCGTGCTGCCAAAACAGCTCTGACCCATCGAGGCAAGACCTCTGGAGGTGTCCTGTGGTATCTGGCACCAAGACGTTAGCAACAGATCCTTTAGTTGTGAGGTG
>OOFE01029447.1:3664-16071 GCA_900323365.1 Monocentris japonica
CAAGGGGGGGGGGAGGAGCATTAGCTTGCTCTCCCCCTCCAGGCTTGGTTTGCGATCAGTTTGAGCCGGAAGGAGCCACTAAAACAGACGAGCTGACAGTTTTAGAAGAGTTCAAACAGAGAGGAGCTGTTTACCAGTGTTGAAATAGTTTTGCACTCGTTTGCACTCTTTTTTTTTTTTTTTAACATTTAGAGTGGGATTCAGTTCTAGTTTAGTTTCTGTTTGTTTTCAGACGGAGTTTGATAGTTGTAGTTTAGTTTCTATTTTTCACAAATGTTTACTTTTAGCTTCAGTTTCATTTAAAGGGTTTTGACTCTCATAGATGTCCTGTGTTCAGTTTCTTAGCATCTATCCATGTAATGCTAGCAGATGTGGCTTTTACTCATATCTAGATAGTCCTCTCCAGTATACCACTCTTAATGCGCTTTGACCCAAAGACTTCAACTGAAAGTAATAGTTGTTGTTTTTATTTTATTTTAGTTATTTGTGGAGGCAGTGATCATAGTTTCAGTTTAGTCTCCAGTTTCCCTTTTCAGTTTACTAAAATGTTTTTTTTTCATGTTTTAGAATGTGTCTTAGTTTTAAGTTAATCAACTCAGTCAAAGGAGTTTACATTGATGTTAATGTCTGAAAGAGGATATACTTACTATAGATGATATTCTGCAACTCGTTTTTACTCTTATAACTCGTATTCTCTTCTACCTCCTGACAGATGGTCTTCCGGGTTTTTGTAATTTTCTAACCATTCTTAATATACCACATGGTCTTGGATATAGTGGGACACAAGCTACTTCAAGGCCCATTACCAGAAATAAACCACACTAGAAACATCTAAAAAATGCATTTTTAGCATTTTTGCAGGGATTTAAGACACTCCAGAGTCTAAGTACGGTGTGAGACCCACAAAAATGTCTGCCCCACCTTCTCCTTTTAATAACATCGCTCTTTTTTTATTGCTGTTCTGTCTCATCTTTTTCTGAAGTGCTCACATACTGAGGCCCACTGTCGCAAGGCGCCTATTCATGAGGCCAAGAGACAGTGAAGGGAAACACAAAGAGCTCCCCACACAGTGGAGAGGGGTGTGAGCTCAGCGCTGACCCCTGAAGGATGTGTGTGGGCTGCACCCAGACATAGTGGCCCTGCTGACCCCTGGCCGAGGCCCCTCCCTCCTCCGGCCTTGACCTTTAATTGAACCCATCTAGCTGTCAAAACGAGCTCAAACAGACTTGCAACTGTCAGTAGCAGACAGGGATGGACAGATGAAAACTGAATGAACTGCCGACTGTGAATGGTCTGAGGACTGAATGGTTAGCAACCGTTGCTAACGAATCAACTCTGGAGATTGTGATTATTTTCTCCCCCATTTAAAATGTCGGCATACAGCACCTCTTTTCAGCACAGCAGCAAGGCAGTCAAGTCACCGACTATGCTCAAACAGCAGCTGAAAACAAAGATGTTAAAGCTCAGCTCCTGGAGTTGAATTCCTTCTCAACCACATAAAGGAATGTATTACTCTGAGTGCTCCTGTGCGGGTCTCTACCTCTCTTAGCTAGCGAGGATTATTCTTTTGCTGGTTGACAGATATTTTTCTTTCACTTGTGGAAGGTCTTGGCTGAATTGGTTGTTTTAATCTTTCTTATTGTACTCGCACCAAAAGCATCACTATCTGTACCCTGGTAACATAAACGGCAAACTGAAGGAGCTTTGATCTTGCCACACCTCTGAAACACTTTTGTTTTTCTCCTGTCTCTGCTTCCAGTGCTCGACCAGCTTCTGGTGGAGCTCCACCGCTTCCTGCTTATCCTGGACAAGGAGAACTTGAGTGGGAATGCCACCATCCAGAAGGGCCTGCTGTCCGATCTCCTCCTGTCCTACAGGGCCTCAAACGGTACGGAGAACAAACTCAGACCACATCTGGACAAAACGGTCCTTGAATATATTGATCCCTGGAGGGAAATTGGGTCATGTAGCTTGGTCTAATATAATAATATAAACCAAAGGTAATAAATGACTTATATCAAACAAAAGATACTCTTTAGTATTTTCTATTTTATTGTTTTTATCTGAGGAACAACCCGTGTTTTGGATTGCATCCTGCCTTCCAGTCCATCATAGGATCATTTGGGGAAAAAAGAATCACTGAATTGGGGAAAATATATTCTCATGAATTTCCACAGTCGTCATCCAATCATACTTGTCCTTTCCCGGCTACAAGCTTGACTGACACAAATTCAGATGAATCCCTGTCCTATTTGGCCCAGCAGCCCTCCCCTTCTTTTCACGGCCTTGGCTGCTCTGCATTATGGAGCATAATGAGTCACGTCAATGAAGGCAAAGCTTGTATGAGTTAAGTGGCTTTCACTCAAACAATCCTAGACAGGTAGTTAGTGATTTGAAGCCATGATAATTGGCTAATCTCCTCTCTCAATGTTCCACTTCAAAATAGTATAATAGAACACTGGTGGTAGTATATATTTCAGTCTCAGAAGCTTTGAAATGCCATTTTCATTCAAACTGTCAAATTCTGCCCCTGCAAAATAATTCTTCCAATTAATAATTTAATGAATTTATTTTCAACATTGTTAGATGGTTTTGGTGGCTGGGAGAACAGACTCATGACGACTGTCTTGTGATTGAGGCAGATGAGATGAAAGCGTGGATGACAGTCTCTAAACACATAGAGGATAAAAATGGCTAGGTTTTTGAGCTGATTCTCCATTACAGCAAACAGGACTGCACTGTGCAGTATCTGGCCATTGGTTTTGTATTGGAGGACAGCATAGTTGGAAGGGCCAACAATATTATTTCAGATTTTGTTTTCATCGAGTTGTAAAATGTTCATCCATGACTTAATATGTGTGAGGCAATTCTTAAGAGTGTTTGTGCAGTTGAGAAAAGCATGTAGTAGACAAGTCAAGCAGCTATTTGGGAGCCAGTTTCCTTGAAAAGGGAAATAGGCTCAAAATAACTCAAAACAGCAGAATTTTCCAGCATAACGGATACGTCGCAGTCAAAAGGGGAAATCTGTCTTCTGTTTTTACCTTTTTGATGAAGAATACGAAAACTTAGGATTCAGTATTGTAGCTGGGGGAGGGGTTAACGCTGCAGTCCATCAATTAAACAATTCCCTAGACATTTATGACAATTTTTAGATGAGGTCAGAGAATTATGTGCTCTTGCATCCTTAACCACCTTTCTGATAATGTTTTTGATTTGAGAATGGTTTTCTGCATTCTTTTTAGGGCCCCAGCTGTGTCATTAATGCATGACAGGGCTCCAGATGTCGACTTTTTATTTTTGACAGGGACAACAAAGTCAAGACACTAGCTCCTCGGCGTCTTTATGGGATGCCTCAATAGTAATGGTGCAGGGAGTTGCCATGAAAACCTTGCAGAAGTTACAAATGTAAACGCAAATGTCAAATGAATTTAATACAAACCAAAATCGACTTTATACAAATATCAACATTACTTAACATTAAACAATAGCACTAGGTAAAGATTGAACAATGTAAAACGCCTCAGTAAGTGTGTTGACAATCAGTTGCAAGTACAGTGAAGAGCAATACACATGGATGTTAAAATCACAAGATCTGTGGAGAGAGGGTGAGTAGGGGTATAGATCCTCCTGCTGGGAGGATCTTGGCAGAGAAGGGGTGAAAACAGAGACAGGGGAAGTGTTCGGCTTTGGCAGGTGTAAATAAAGACAAAGACAATGTGTAAGGAAGGTTAGGAAAAGGTCTGAGATGTCAGTGTACAGAATGGCAACCTTGAAAACGTTAGTTGGTGATAAGAGCAGCAGATGAGGAAGTTATTGGAGCTGGTTTAGAAATGACTGGTTGCGTAAAGTTAGAATGAAAGTCTGCTGCGAGAGAGCGAGTCTCGCTTTCGAGTAGAATGATGTTGAAGTCACGTAACAGAAAGCCCACTTTACTGTTGTGTTGATGCAAGGCTGCCATTAAAACTGTCAACATTTGCGTGATATATCTGTTTTTAAATGTTTCAAACTTTGACCTTTTGACGCGTTCCTCAGCCCCTTGCGACTAACGAAGTACTTTATGTTCACGTCATGCTTACAGACCCTGTGTTTCCCAATACCCAGTGAGCTCATGTTGCTGACAGTTAGATAACCCACTATGGTATTATTTTGCTATTTTAAACTCTAAAGTAAGCACCGTGTAACAATTACACTCTTGCAGGTTATCGTTAACAAATCCATTTGGGGTCATTTACCTCTGTTTAGCTGAATTGTCGTCTTTTTGCTAGCATTTCTAACCCACAAGCTGATGTATCTGACTGACAGTTTGGCAGCTTTGACATTTTTCATTTTGCAAATTGATAAACTGTCGCAATTTTTAGTTTGACACTTTTTACAACCCTCATTCAATGATGCATGGGCTATTATCCTGTCAAACAGCGAAAGACAAGAATGCTTTTCTAACTCGCCGACTGTACTCTTTGACACATAACATGAAAATTGTGCAAGAGGGCTGCTGGCTGGCTGCTGTGATTGATGGTGGCTTGAAGTAGTTAGGATGTGAACAAGTCCTGCATTGACCCTTCCCTCAGTCTCAGATCCTTCCCCATAATATGTACGCTGCATGGATTTAAAAGAATAGGAGTGATGCAACCCTGCTGTTCCCTCAGAAACCTTAACCCCATGTAATTTAGAGGAAGGTTGCTCCAAGCTGTGAAAGGAGTAGAGCCGCAGCTCCTCCAGAAACCACCAGTACTGACCTTTGCTCAGACCACATGATCACATAAACCTAAAGCAGAAAATTAGTCTTACACCACAACTCATATTCTGAGATACTTTATGTATGTTGGTCTCCATAATAACTTGCAGATCATGTTGTTTGAGTAAAGCAATTCTTTCACATTTGCTATTGGTATTGGATCGAAAGCACCAATATGGGTTTTGCTTCTCTGTCTCTCTCTCTCACACACACACACACACACACACACTAACAGTCATGCTTTTCCATGTTCAGGTCCTGGACTTGTCTCTCCATACTTCCTCCCCTGGCTCCGAGCTGTATCATTTTTCCAAAGCTGCATTTATCCTCTGGGGACGCTCACTTCCTTTTGAGCAGCAGTTTATAAATAGCATTTCAACTTCATTCCCCTAAAATCTGTTTTCACTGTAAAGGCAAAACATCGTTTCATTTGGCTGCTGTTTGGTTTCACCTCATGATATCTATTTCAAAGGAGAAACCTTCTCCAGAGTCTCACCCAAGGTTAGAGTTTTGTTTGATTTCCTTTCAGGGTATAATCTTAGTCAGCTAAAATATTTAATGCAATGGAAGGACCTTCCTGATAATGCACTGCAGGTCCAGAACAATTTACCATCACAGGTTACAGTAACTTCTATGCCAAACCTGCAGGATATGCTATTTGAGAAAAGTCATTCCTGTTTATATGGCAAGTTATGGCAATCTTGTACCCAACTTGTAATTATCCACTATGTCAAGACAGACTTAGTGACAGACAAACCAAGCACAGGCTTGGTGCACTGAACTGACTTCAGTGTTTGTGTGTGACATGCAGTTTCATCATCTCCACATATAACCTAGAGGATACTATTGTGCACAGTGACCCATAAATATCTTGTTTGGTCTCCAATGGCATTCCTTGTCCCCTTGTCAGGGGAGTTCCTCCCTCCACGTGAAAGCCATGTACTTAATCCCCAATCAGTATGTCTGGTTGGGTAACTGTAATTATTAATTTAAATGGATTTTTTACTTATCCTGTAAGACAAATCAGATTTTCTCTAATCAGGGGTGTGGCCAAAGACTGTAGCTTGCACACTATGTTGCTCTAGAATATGAATTCTATGCAGAAAAATGGCGGGCGAAGTGAAACGTTAACATTAGCACCTTATGGTCAGAATGTAACCTTTTGGGAAGTAGGGATCTGGATGGAGCAGATGGAGGTTTAGGAGATGCATTGTATAGTTTGTTCTATGAGCTTTAAAAACTTCAAAGATAGAAGTGGCACAGTGCTCTATCTGTGTTGGCATGGAGCTCTCTGACTAATGTCTGATGAATGCAGGCCTCGGTGAGAGTGGGAGTCAATGGGCCCATCTGTCTGTACAATGGGCCACTTGTTTGAGTGAAGTTCCCCTTTAATCCTGGACTTTTGACAAACAAATGATGAAAGTTTGTTCGGTACCAAGGTGGAGTGAACTTTTCCCATCCGTGCTGGAAGTAAATCCATCCTGAAGCAGGATTTTATTTTATTCTCATGATCTTGTACAGTTAATTCACAAATATGAACATCTTTCACCCAAAGCGACACCAGAGAGAAAAACGACGACTAGCAATCATGTCATCAAGTGCCACTTTCTCGAGCCTCTCCATTAACAATGGATTGGATAATGGAAACTTTGCATCAAAATGAGGTTTATTTTGAAACATTTCTGAAAATGGCACTGTGTTGACCTTTCAAACTCATTGAATTGTTTATACAAAACAGCTAAATTTTCATCCTACTCACATCTTACTATCAACAAGAGTACAAACCAGCTACATAACAGTGTGAAGCAAGTGAAAGTGAACAACATACATTATTTTGAGAATCCCTTGAGTGAGCATTTTAGCTTATGGGTATCTGGCCTATGTTCTAGCCAAAAGTAATGTTAGGGTTAAATGTTTTGAACGTTGGTCAAGTCAAACTGATTCAGGTCCAGGCTCAAAATTGTGTTGACAGGCAAATACCGATGACTTGCAATTAATAATAATAAATAATTAAAAATAGAGGGGGATGGAGGGAAATGTCTAAAGTTTTTTTTATATATATAAAGAGGCTAAAAACCACTAGTGTTCTTCAATTCGGCCTAAGTGCTTGTTGCCCACTGATGCCAGCTCAAGAAGAGTTCTGCTGTACCTCTTCACACCAGGCAAGAAGAAGTTCCCTTAGAATGCCTCACTATCTAGGTTTAGTTAACTTTGTTGGCTAGGTTAACCAGACCAGAGGAAGAAATGGATTAAGATATATACTGATCAAGTGAAAATGGAGAGCTAGGTCTAAACTTTGAAAGTTGAATTGATATGATTAGTTTGCCAGTATTGCCTAATGGTTTGGCATCTTTGTGTACATTCACGCTATCTATTTGTTGCAGATTGAGTGGCTGTAGCAGGTGACTTGTTGGTGGTAACGATGTGACTGTGTGGACTGGCCTTCACCTGAACTTTCTGTTCGGAGTGGGTGCTAGAAGTAGTTTCATATCTATTTTGGTGAAACTGCTGTTTTTAACTAACAATATTGGTGTCAGAGAGGCCTGGGACACCCCCCCTCTCTCACTCTCACCTTCATTGTTTCCTGTCTCTCTCTCTCTACTGTGCACTATGTAATAAAGGCAAAAGGCAAGTCTATAAAAGGAGTGTCTCACAAAGTGTTTTAGAAGATGATAGTGAATTTGCTACCCTAAGTTCTTTGGGCCCCGATGGCAAAAGTCCAGTCACCTTTAGTCTTGAGTCTAGGCTGACGGACTGAGGCAGGACTAGAGCCTCACTGTCAGTACTGGTGGTGTCTGGAGGAGCTGCGGCTGTACTCCTTTCACAGCTTGGAGGATGCAACCTTCCTCTAAATTACATGGGGCTAAGGTTTCTGAGGGAACAGCAGGGTTGCATCACTCCTATTCTTTTAAATCCATCCTAAATGTCTTGCCACTGCCTTCATGTTGGAGGATTACAATTTTCCCTGAGATTGTTTTCCATCTCAGCAGCAGTAATGGTTCAATAAATCACTCTGTATACGGATTCATCTTTTCTTCATTTAAAACGTATTTGTCCTCAATGTTTAGTTTGAAAAAAAAATATGATTTCTTATGGCGCCATGATAGAATAAACTGCAAACACCCACATAACATTATTTAAGCAAGATTAAATAAAGTTAACCAAGTTATACAGCAGGCTATTTTGAGTGTGTTAACGTGTCCAAGTTGTTCATCATCATGTAAACTATTGGACAAGACCACTGCTTTGACATTGGTGGAATACAAGAGCAGTGGACAACTTGATTTCCATGGTTGTATAGACACTGTGGCTGTGCCCTACACATGAGTGCAATACTTTCACAATAAAATCAAATGCCAATGTATACACAAAGTCTTGAACTGTGGCATAGAGACCATAACTATAAGTGATCACGCCCCTATTACACTAACTGTAGCTATGGGTAAAGAATCTTTTTTTAAATACTTGAGACTTAATGTGTCAATCCTCAGAGGAGATGGTGGTAAAGGAACTAAAACAAAATTTAAAGGAATACCTTCAAATAAATGACAATGGCGAGGCATCACCATCGATTTTATGGGAGGGGGGAAAAGTAGTTATAAGAGGGAAAATAATAGAAATAACATCCAGGTTGAGAAAAGCTCGTCTAGAACAGCAAAGAGTGTTAGAGTAAAATCAGAGAACTGGAGTTAGAACACAAAAGAACATCAGACAACTCCACACTCCTTGAACTGAAAAAAATCAGGCATAGATTGGATGAACTTTTAACATATAAAGCAGAAGGAGCGCTACGTTTTACAAGTCAATAATAGAGCAAGTCGTTTGTTAGCATTCCAACTCCGAAAGGCCCAAACAAATAGGATAATTTCAAAAATAAGATGTCCTAATTCCAAACAAATTATGGTAAAGCCAACAGAGATAGCGGAAGCTTTCGCAGAATATTATAAAAATCTATATTACGAGTCTAATTTCATAGAATATTATAAAAATCTATATTACGAGTCTAATTTCATAGAAAGCAAAACACAGGCATTCCTTAAAAGATTATATTTACCATCATTATCGGCAGAAGAGGCAACAGGAAATATCTGATACTTTAAAAATTCTTAAAAATAATAAATCCCCTGGTACAGATGGGTTCCCGGGAGAGTTTTATAAATGTTTTGCAGAAGAGATCACACCAGTATTATCTAAAGTCTTTAACTATGTTCTATCATCAGGTAACCCACCAAAAACTTGGTCAGAAGCCATCATCTCTTGCATAAGGAGGGCAAAGATCCAACTTCATGTGAGGGATGTAGACCTGTTAGCTTGCTCTGTAATGACTTCAAAATATTAGCAAACATATTGGCACAGAGAATGCAGAGATGTATAACCAAATGAATCAAACCGGATCAAACAGGTTTTATTCCTGGTAGACAAGGTGCTAACAATATTAGGAGAGCATTAAACCTTATATCATGCACTACAAACAATCCCCAGCCTACCATGATGCTCAGTTTAGATGCACAAAAGGCATTTGATCGGGTAAAATGGAGCTTGCTATGCCATACATTGGCGGCTTTTGGGTTTCACTCAACCTTCATAGACTGGGTGAAAATGGTGTATATAAACCCATAATCAGGGATCAGAGTTAATGGTTGTTGCTCAGATTTTCTTCGACCTGAAAAGAGGAGTCAGATAAGGAGAGTTGTCTGAGTCCGTTATTTTTCCAAGTATTGAACCGCTGGCTGAGTCAATAAGACAAAATAAAGACTTAAAGGGAATAAGGGACGAAGGGGGGTAGAACACAAAATATCTTTATTTGCAGACGATATATCAACACATAAGTGAACCGTCCTCATCTATACTAGCTCTGTTGAACAACCTGAATGAATATGGAGAAATATCGGGATATTTGACCAATGAAGCTCAATCAGTAGCTATGATGCTCTCAGGCGAATGCCCAGCAGAACTAGAGGGAAAGGTTAACTTTAAATGGACTAATAAAGGGTTTAGATACTCCTATCACAGCTATTTGAAGCAAACTATGGGAAATTGATAACTGAGATAAAGAAGGATTTGGCTAGATGGGGGATTTTACCTCTGACTCTGATGGGGAGAATAGAAATGGTAAGAATGAATATATTCCCAAGATTGTTGTTTTTGTTCCAGTCTTTACCTATTGTGATTTCTAGTTCTACTTTTAAAATGTACCTTTTGGAATCACTTCCATTCTTGACTGAAACGGCTCAGAAGAAGCTCAAGATTGGTAATGGCTGGATCAGGGGAACGATGAAAATATGGTCAGTAGTATGAAAGGAATTAAAACTGTCAAACTCCATTTGTAGGCCACTAAAATAGCAACAAACCCAGATTTTTTACCATCTATTATGGACGCAGGATATAACAAATGGACAAACAAGGGGTTAATATATATCACACAAGTGTTCAATGGACAAACCATGAAGTCATTCGAACAACTTATACAGGAATTTAATCTACCAGCCCATGACTTTTATAAATTCCTACAACTAAGACATTACCTTCAGAAACATAAGGAATGGGAAGATATTTGTAAAACACCATCCAAACTAGAGGAACTGTTAATGTCATTTACAGAGGAAGAGACAGAAAAGGGGTTATATCAAAAATATATAAAGCTCTACAACATGAAATGAACAATATGGATGTCAAAGAAAAATGGGAGTTGGAAACAAATATTGTCATAACAGATGAAAAATGGGAGGAAACATTCAAAGCAGGACATGAACTAACTAACAGCCCAACATGGAGGGAATTTGATTGGAAGGTGAAAATGCGGTATTTTAACTCCATCTATCACTTCAAAATACGGCAATACATCTGAACTATGTTGGAGGGGTTGTGGATTGGTGGGGGACTTCACACACATATTTTGGGATTGCCCAAAGCTCCTGGATTTCTGGAAGAATGTTCAAAAGGAGATTAAACAGGTTTTGGGTATTAACTTTACTTTTAGATCCAGCACTTTTCATATTGGGTATACTTCCTGATAATATGACGGATAGAGATTTGATTGCTTCATTGAGAATTCTGCTTTTAATAGCAGAAAAAATGATAGCAGCTTCCTGGCTGAAGCCGCAGCCCCCCAGTATAACGCAATGGAGAGACAGGGTAAAAAATGTCTTTATCATGGAGAAAAACCACGGCGAGATTACAATTGAAAACAGGCAGGTTTGCTGAAAGATGGCCACCATTAATACAGGCAATGCCAGAACTCACCTCTTTTTTCCTATTCTTACTTTTATTTATTTCATTGTATTTATTTTTATTTGTATTTTTATTCCTAGTACACTTTTTCAGGTATAAGCCACAAAGTATGTTTGGCAAATACTACAGTTATTGTATTGTTAATTCATCGGTGGTACGAGTGGTGTGGTATTTGATACGTGCTGCTCATGTTTATGTATTATGAAAAGTATTATTACCAATGAAGAAGAATTATTTCATAACAATGTTCAGAACAGACATGAGAAGAATATTAGTTAAAACAAGTGTAATTGTATGTGCATCTCCTCCAAGTTGTATGTTCTCTGTATTATGTGTTGAATAAAAAAATCATTTCGAAAAAAAAAAAAAATCACATGCCAAGAAACACGAGGGGAAATAGGAGTGCACCATACTACCACATTTGAATGCATATACTATATTACCAGATATACACCAGAATATTGGTTGGGACACTGTTATTGTTATACTGCAGATGTTACAGTTATAGGTGTCACTTGGTATGATGATGATAATTTGTTTCGTGACAGTTTAACAGATATGCAGTTTGTAAACAGACAAATAATCAGAGGTTGTTAATGTTTGTGGTCACGTGTCATAATGTAAAGATCTCTAAACTCAACTCTGCTGATGTCAATGCAAACCACCTTTTTCCTCTCCATTCAGGTGGTGACGAGGAGTACATCTACATGAACAAAGTCAGTGTTATTGGGAAAGACAAAGACGACAAAGGTGAGAGTTTAAAAGCTCAACTTTCTATCGTCTACCCAAAGTATTTTCATTGTGACTTAGTTGGTGTTATTGTATTTTTTCTGAAATGTAATTTTTGAGGAAACACCTATTCTGCCTTCAGATTATTCTGGATTATGGCACAGCAAAAAAAGAGATGAAACTATTTAGTTTAGCATCACATATTCCTAAAATGTATTTTGTTGCTCCTCAAGGTTAAGGTGCATTTTGAGATACACTGGAAGCCTATGTTCTTTTTCGATCAGCATACAGTGGATGCTGTTATGTTGTATTATAGCATGGAAAAAAGAATAGTACTCTGTAAAAGCTCTCTGTTCCAATTTCTACTTAATTATTGGATACTGAAAGTAATTAAGTATCGAAGGTACATGTTCTATTTTATACTGGAAGTGTCCAATTATTGGTGCATTCATCTCCGAAAGTTATTTAAAAGGGGTGGGTGGTCCACTTATCATTGCTGCAAAACCTTTTTCAACTAGTAACTGCTGGAAAGTAAAAATTGCTGTGACATGAAAGTACAGAGTCTCCCTAAAGTACTCCTATCAATATATGAATTACATGTGGCCCACCTGTCAATAACTGGTATAGTCAGGTTGTCCCAGTGTGTATGAGTGATACAACAATGCATATGTTTCCTTTTTACACCACAAAGTCAAGGTGCTATGATTGAAGT
>OOFE01029448.1:8236-20453 GCA_900323365.1 Monocentris japonica
ATTTAGAATGGGTGGTAAAGAGCTCAGTGACTTTAAACGTGGCACTGTCATAGGATGCCACCTTTGCCACAAGTCAGTTCGTGAAATTTCTGCCCTACTAGATGTGTCCCAGTCAACTGTAAGTGCTATTACTGTGAAGTGGAAGTGACTGGGAGCAACAACAGCTCAGACCACGCAATCTCACAGAGCGGGGCCAACGAGTGCTGAAGCGCGTAAATATCACTTATCGTCTGTTGCAGCACTCACTACAGAGTTCCAAACTGCCTCTGGAAGCAACATCAGCACAAGAACTGTGCGTTGGGAGCTTCATGAAATGGGTTTCCATTGCCGAGCAGCTGCATGCAAGCCTCACATCACCATGCACAATGCCAAACATCACCTGGAGTGGTGTAAAGCACGCCGCAACTGGACTCTGGAGCAGTGGAAACATGTTCTTTGGAGTGATGAATCACACTTCACTATCTGGCAGTCTGATGGACGAATCTGGGTTTGGCGGATGCCAGGAGAACACTACATACCAGAATGCATAGTGCCTACTGTGAAGTTTGGTGGAGGAGGGATAATGGTCTGGGGCTGTTATTCAGGGTTTGGCCCCTTAGTTCCAGTGAAGGGTAATCTTAATGCTACAGGATACGAAAATATTTTAGCCAATTGGGCGATTTCAACTTTGTGGCAACAGTTTGGGGAAGGCCCTTTGCTGTTCCAGCATGACTGTGCCCCTGTGCACAAAGCGAGGTCCATAAAGACATGGTTAGACCAGTTTGGTGTGGAGGAACTCTGAACACCTTTGGGAGGAATTAGAACACCGATTGCGAGCCAGGCCTTCTCGTCCAACATCACTGTCTGACTTCACAAATGTTCTTTTGGCTGAATGGGCACAAATTTTGGCCATATAGTGTATGTACATACATTTAAAAATCAATATACAGAAAATGAAGAATTTCATCCCAAAATGTGATAAACCCATTTGAAATAATGGTTGCCTACTCTTACAAAATCACAGAGTACAAGTAAAGCATATTATGGGTTACTATTAAAGTTGGGAGTCATCTTGAGATCTTTTCTTACAAAATAGATATGCTCTTGAGGTTAGCATCACTTTTGATTTTTGAAATATTGACTGCTGAATTTCAGGCAGCAACATTTTCCAAAAACCAATACACAGTATTTTGGAATGAAACCCTCCAGATGTATTAATGTTTTATAGCATACTTCACTAAAGACCAGACTTTGAGGAGAATGTTGTGATAGACAGCATGGTATGTGGTTTCATTTTGAATTCCTGAAAAATAGGGAAAATAGTGTCTCACTTTACACAGTGATGAATGTGTTTAGCTTTGTGTCAGACATGCTGAAACTGTACACTCAAAGAGAGAGAGAGATAAAACACGTTGAAGGCTTTATGGACCCCTTGCCACTTATTATACACTATTTGAGCTGATGGTGCAATCAAAACTGCACGCTGAGTGAATTAAGACCAGTCATAAAAAGTATAGCCTATAGCCTAGATAAACATCCTTTGAGAATGCTTAACATCTCATCTCAGGCAAAACACTGTAGAATAGTTTTCTACACTTGTCTACTCCCATCTAGGTATGTCATTAGAATGAGAGACATAAAGTGACATGTTTACAACAGGCAGTAAAGGCAAGCATTCTTCTAATCTGGTGCTTCAGACTTAAAATGAGTGTGGGGACTGCTATCAGGTGCAAATGGCAGTCAGTAGCTAAGTAAGAAGCCATCTCATATTCTCTTTGGCTGGCATAGCTGCATGAGCTGCTATTATCTGACAGCCCCTTTCTATTATTCTATTTTTAGATCTAATTAATGTCAGCCCTATGGAGGACAGAATTGGCTGTATTTAGAAACTAATTAATTAAATAAATAAATCTATTAATATATACAAAAATAAATGTATAAAATATGCAGAAATTTGTTAAGTGTAAAATAAAAAAGTTAACATAATTGAATAAATACATGAGTAAAAATGCATGAATTTCCTCATTTATTTCAGTTTTTATTTATTTCTGTATTTCCTGCTCCATAATATGCTAGTAAGATGTTTCAGTGGGTGTGGTGTCTGACACTCAGGTGTAGCAATCAATGCAGGAGTTCAGAGTTCACAGCAGCTGTTCTGCAAGCAAATCAGTAAGGTTCAATTGTGCTTATTAGATGCAATTAGATGCAAGGGGTAGAATCATGAACGATGATTGATTTGCAAGTAGGTGTATGACCACCCATACCCCTCCACTGAAAGCTTATGGATAAAAAAAAAAAGAAGAAGAAGAATGACAATAAAAACAAAAAATAGTTTGGGGAAGTAGTCTGGACTCTATGTAGCACAACTATGTAGCAACGGAATTAAGAGGTGTGACAGAAATTGCAGAGAAAGTGTGCTCTGTGTGAGTTCGCCATATGAAACCCATGCTCTTTATAAGGACACAGGATTTGGAGTCTTCTGTAATGACATTACACTACGGTGTCCCATGTCAAACAACATGTCTCTTCTAGCATGACAAGCCAAACAGAATTCACAACCTCAGCTTGAAATCCAAGACAAAGAAAACTAGGCTGCTGGACACACTGCAAGTATAGGACTATGAATCAACAGGAAATCAAGGGGCTTTAACTTCAATGTCTGGTTACCACACTCAGACTATACAAATATGCATCAGAACATGAAACATTTGACTGACAAGGCAGATAAATTCAAAATCTCTCACAGGCACACAGCAGGCATAGAGTGTGTGGCTGAAATGTGTGTGTGGTGCCAGTGTGCTGTGTAAAAGCCAAACTTGTGGAGTCAATTGTCAAGGGCATGCAAGTCTTTGCCATGTAAGCCATCTGGAAAGCAGTACAAATGGTGATTATTTAGAGCTATAAATAGGACAAATAAGGCCCACAGTCAGAGTGATAATCCCTAAACAATGTGGTGGCTTTGTGGCATTACTTAATGTTCCACGGCAAGACTTGGAGGAAACGTCCTGTTCCTCTCAGACATGTTGACCCTGACAATGTCGCATGCAGTCTGAGTTGTGGGAAGAGCACATGACCTCTGACCTGGCTTTGAGGAGTCAGAGGGGTCCAGGGATTAGTAGGGTATGACACTTTAGTTGTTTATCCTTACGAAATCCTCCTGATCTTGAAGAGTCCTCCTCAGTCAAAATGGAGTGGAGGCAAATGCTGCTGTCAGGTACACCAGAATCTATCAAAGCAGAGAAGAATGGGGAGCATCAGGTCAAGTTACAATCATTTCTCTTAATCTTGCTCTAGGAGTGAAGACACACAATCAGGTGCTTTTAAAAAATAATCTGTATTTATGACTGTGGCAGAAAGCATAGACCAAAAGTGTTACTGTCACATCAGGGTCAGAAGTTCTTTACAAGAACATGTAAACAACATAAATGTGCAACTCTTCATCTCTGCAGATGTCCATTTGTTCAGTTAGGTCACAATAAAAGAATAGAATGGGGGTTGACAGTCAACTCAACTGTCTCCCATATCCATTCACAGCTCTGCATTCACAAATATATGGCAGCAATTCCCTTTTTCTAACTGGTGCTTCTGGGGCTGATTCTCATTACCAAATGGCTTTTCTCCCCATGGCTTTGTGTTTGCTCCTTCTTGCCTGACGTTGGGGCAATATATTAAAATGTATGAGCCTTTATCCTGCCCAGTTCAAACAGAGCCAAGCTGGGTTTTCTCAGACCACAATAACACACACAAGAACACACGCATAGGGTCAACCCCCTCAGAGTGTCATTGTTTATCACAGAGAAGGCTAAATATCCATGCTGGCAGTGCATTTGAGATGAAATAGTGCACAGGGAGCCAAAAGTGGCCATGACATTATTAACATCATGCAGAGGAACCAAGCTTCCAATCCACTAGGACAACTATGCCAAAACCAAGGAACATGTATTGTATCAATTCATTATAGCTGTTTGAAACTAACCAGCTTTAGAGGAGGATCTCTTAATATAAAAACCAGAAGACCCTCTCACCCAATCTACATCATGGTATATTGCACTGCTTTTCTTATCCCATTGCTACATTCCTTGTTTGTAAAGCCAAACAGGTAGGCCAAAAAACATTTGCAGATATCCTTAAGCACTGCTCAACTCCCAGAGGGAGGCAAACACGCATAAACTAGGATACCTAATGCAAAACATATTGGGGTATTAAAGCCCCACACACAGACCAACATAAGATGTTCTCTTGTTGTTAACAACAGAAGCACACAACGGTGATCCTCATGACTTTCCCCACAATCCCCCTAAAATGGGCATCATCAATCGAATAAAAACAAACAGGGAGCTCTTTTATAATAAGGAGATGGTATGAGCTGTAATCCTTATAAAAAAAAAAAAGGTACACAGAGCAGGAGTAGGTTTTGTTGGACCTCATCTTCATCAGCTCTGGGCCCAGTCTAAAACACATATTTATTGGCAGGTTTGTTCTGGCCATCGTTGCTAGGAGAAGGTTATCAGATGTCAGCCCTGGGTGTTGTGTGAACTAAACCCTAAGGCAGTGCAAGCTACAAGGCAAACGTCTTGATCTATCACAGGTGTCACCGGTCTATAAACAGCCCTGGGCAAAGACTGTGTGCTGATAAGAATGACAGATTCTGTATTGGTACAGATACATGGGCCATTCAGGTTGTTGCAGGTTACATTGCTGCCAGTCTTTATTTGTACTGGTTAGCATTCCAAAGTTAGCCATTCTTGCCATTTTGGTCTGTTGACAGCAAAGGCTAACAAATATGTCATAGTCAACATAACTGTAATGATGGCCTAAGAAAAACAGTCTAAAAGAAAAAGATGTTACAGTTTGGTTCAATGTCAATCGAAAGAAATATGCTGTTAATGAGCAAGGGACAAGAATATATCCTGCTAGCATTTTCCCCTGCATAGCTCTGCCCCTTCATATGTATCTGTAGCACCATCACTGTTAAATTCAGCCTGGTCCCCTGAAATTTTGTGAAATGAGCACAATGTCTTAAAATGCAATACGTGCTCCGTGCATGGAAAGTGAGAGAAATACATTTCCCAACCACAAAGGATTATGTGGATGAGACACGACTAGGAACAGACAGTAGTTTGACATTGAAATAACACGGTGGAAAGTAACAGCAGGGAGGTCAGGGTGATGGATGAGCGTGTTGAGGAGAAACTCAGATGAGACAAAACTGGCAGATAATCAGCTTCTTCAGTCAACCCAGGTTCATTTCCCAACTTATGCCAAGACGTTTTTAGCAAAAGTTTTTTTATTCAACTATGACCAAAACCTTACCCTTACCTTAACCCAACTGTTTTACTTTACTGAACCTAAAGCTGCATTATGTAACTTTTTTATCAAAAAAATACAAGTGGCTTATCAGTCTATTTCATGAAGTGGGGCTGCGGCAGAGAAGACTGGCCCCTCCGCATTCATTGAGCCGCTGCAGATTTGCTCCATTCACCCCAATGAAGTTTTGGAGTTGGGTAGGTACACTGATGGGAAAATTTTCTCCGAAAACAGGAAGTGACAAATCGAAACTTGCAGGCCAAATGCACACAGCTCCAAAACAGCAGTGAGCGAGCTAGCGCCTCGGCTATTGCTACAGAAAGATAAGGGCACACAGTAAACAGTTACCTCTCGCTGTCACTTGGGGCCACCAACAACTAAATTGCAGAAAGTTAAATAACACAGCTTTAACCGTTAACCGTCACATCATCTGAATGTAATGCCCAGATGTACATAATCTGCATTTCAGAGTCAAGGCCAATTTCACAAATTTTTATGAGATTGTGTTGTTAAATTCAATGGAGTAGCATTTCGGCATCAAGGCTCATAAAACCAACTTCTATTCTTGGCTGGTGCTATTTGTGTCTAGTCTATAAATATTTAAATATGAACCTATAATTAGTGTACAGTATATAACTAACTAATATAACTATCATAAATCTGTCAACACAATTACCACAAGGTGTGCGCATGTATACTTTTTATGTACACGTGCTTTTGTGTGTTACTGTGTGTCAGTATTACCTCATTAGTTACCTTCATCACAGATAGTGTAAAAAAAAACAAACAAACTGTGGTGGCACTCGGTGCCTCAATATGATTTAATTTGATGTCTCTATATTCAGTCTCTTTTTAAAAATTAATTTGCCCAAACCAGACTGTAGGTGGTCCATAGAATGAGGGAGAGTTTCTAGGAAAAAAAAAGAAAAAAAACTGTACACACAAATGATTTGTCAGTGATGGTTATGAAAAGCATATGCAACACAACAATAGTTACTGTATGTGGCACTGTAAGACTTACTCCATAGGACTGTTTTCATGGGTCAGGACCAAAAATGGTTTGTGGGCCTGTCTGTGGTGGTTCCCCACATGGTATAAGTTATAATACATTTTAATGGGTCTGAATATAGAGTGAATTTTGTGTTGGGAACCTGAATGGCCAAAATGTAAGGATTCTTGCTTCACGGTACTGATAGTATACAGTGATACAAAATATGTCCATTATTTTGACAGTAATAAGAAGCCAGTGTATACAAGGATACTTCCTCCCTTATAATGTTTACTCTAAACTTTAACAGCTTATTCATGAGGCCTCTCACACCATAGGCCACTTATCTAAGATAAGCACTGTGCTTGACCCTGTTCCCAACCTGCAATATGCAAACATATGCACATGCAGTTAGTGTGTATATGTATATATAGACTGCCTATTTGAAGAACACAAGTGAATCAAGTATTTACAGTTCCACCGAGATAAAGCTGCCATCTTCAAAGAGATCCTCTTACACCAACCCCCCGTCCACCTCCACAAAAGCTTCCCAGGTCTCCTACATCATTAGGACAAACAGAGTGTGTATATGTGTGGGTCTGTGTGTGTATGGGGGGATATGTTTTAAATGGGTAGTTGGGACTATCTCCTTAAGCATCAGCACGCCCCAGTGAAAACAAAGGTCCTGTCATCAGCTACTTTACAAATGTGCTGAATGACATGTCTGGTACAACACATGAAACTGATAAACATGCCTGCAAATGCACATGCACACACCTTTCTCTTGTGTGTATGTGAGGCGGTGTGTGTGTGCATGCTTGTCTGTCAGTTAGAGAAGGAAAATCAGCAGCCATTAGTAATATAAACACCTACTGTCAGTAATCAAGTAATGAGAAAATGTTTTGTAGAAAGATTTCTCAAATAGTATACAATACTTTGAATTTCACATATTTTTTTATATTGAATATTAAAAAAAATTATTTGCCTCATCTGAGGTTGCATGTGAAAATGTTGCAGGGTAACTGTAATGAATTAAAAGATACTGCAGTTTGTGGTAAACTGCTTACCAGAACCCCCTGGGACAGTAACCACATGTGGGCCACACAAGGTGACAGATTACACAAGACATAAAATGATCAGGATCATTAATAATACTAATTTATAGAGTCACAAATGACAAAACAACAGTCCATGAAGTGAAATTAAGACTCTCAGTCGAAGCAATCGTCTTTTCTATTGTTGTCTTTTTGCAGTGGGTGTGTGTGTGCCATCCCTATTTGTAGTGGGGTAGAGCGCCAATGTGGCATTGATTGTTTGCATCTCTGAGCCCTTCCTAGTAAGCCCTCTCCCTCACCCAAGATCCCTTCCAATGAGAAGCAGACCTGACAAGCATCAGTTGTGGTGGAACGGCTTTCAGTGATTTTGCTCTTAACCCCAGAGCTTGTTTTGAAACCTCCAGGGGGCATCGGAAAATAAAATGCAAGTGCTGTGGAAACCTTGTCCTCCTCCCTCCCATTACCCTGGTTGTAGAGAGAATTGTATTGAGAGAGGAGTGTGTGATGAGCCAGGGTGGGGCCCTAGGAAGAAAGAGAGATGCATGTTCCTTGATGGAGAATCACATCTCACTTAGCTAAATTGACCGTGTCTCATCCCTCAATACCTACTGTTCTTATGGGGGGAAAAAAATGAACCACACCAGGTGCTCTATAGGAACTGTGGGGTCTAAGGAATCTCCTTAGTTTTCTGCACACTGCATTCCTGCTGTAGGAGTGGAGATTGGTCATGCACACCTGGATAGCCTTGTTTAACACCCTGCTAGCAATCAACCATGTCTGACTCAGGTCTGTCTTTCACACTATCTGAGGTGTGCAGCAATATTTTCTGACGAGTCATATGATACACTTCTGGTACATTTCTACTCACAAGTGCAGCCCACAATCTTACATTGCTGCGTGTGATATAGCTACTTAGCATCGCATTTTGAATGACACCACAGTGAAGGATTTAGGTGGGGGGCAAAATGTCCAGATGGCCCTAACTCAGCAATAGTCCCATTTCCTTTCAAATGTCCAAGCTCAGTTCTGAATTACCATTTACCTGGGGCAGCAGGGCACTTCCCTTTTGATTTCTGCAGAGTTGCTCTGATCTGTCAAGCAGAAAAATAACCAGAGGCCACTTCAAAGGCCAGGTCTCCACACAGGGGCCGGGGCCAAAATGCTACTGCCTTCATGCAAGGAGCCAAAGCTAAAAGGCGTCTTTATATGAAAATTGGTTTCATTAGGATGATTGGAATCCTTTGAGGGTCAGTGGAAAAAAAGAAACACATGTTGACAAGCATAAACGTCTGCACCTTCTTATAAACATCAACCTCAATACTTTTCTTTTCACAATACTTTTATGATGTTTTCCATTTTGTTAGACAGGACAGGAAAGCATGGAAGTTATGTACTTGAAAAGGGACTTTGTACAAGTCTTAAGAACGTTGGGGTGTTGAAGCAGTTTGCTCAACAACAAGACCCTGTTCTTGCCACCAGTGGCTTGCATGAGTAGTTTCTGTGTTGGTGAAAGCATTAGCTATGCACTAAAATGTTTATCTTTTTGTTATTTTAAAAAGAGGTATTTTACAGTATCCTGTGTTAAAATAATTTTGGCTGGAAGCAGAGAGGAAAACACTTAATTTATGCTTGTTTCATGTAAAGGCACACACACACACAATGTATGTACCTTTACGTGAGACAAACATGAAGGGAAATGGCAAAAATCCAATAACTAGCACCATCCATCATGGCCTATTCTATTTGTAGAGGGAGAATGCACCTTGAAATAGAAAATAATGTGTCACTACCAAAACCAATCAAGATTAAATACAAGATTGTTCTTTTTTTAGTCTAGTGCAGTTGCTCAGATTTCAACTATAAGCGTAAATTCTATATTGAAGATACAGTATATTAATTGTTTCAACAGTTCGAGAAAGACAGAAGGAGGGCGCAGTTCAGCATTCAAGCAGTAGAAAAGAAGAGATCAAAGGCACAAAGATAGATTCAAAACCCCTTAATTTCAGGTTGGGGGCAAATTTCAAAAGACAAAGCTGGAATGTGAAATTGTGGGTCAGCTGCCCATTCACACCCTACAGGTTGGCTTGGAAAACCTTTCCAGCTGTAACTTAGCTGCAATGACACACCCAAACCCTGTCAAGTCAACTGATATAGGAGCATGGAAATTATTAGGCATTTTATATAGGAGGAGATGGGAGAACAGGAGCAGTTTTATCACAGTAGAGGCTCAGGAGCCTGCTGTGGTAGTTCTCTTCCAGTGCTGGGAGGGGAGGTAACCCAATCCCATCGAGCAGCTCCTTATCTGGCCAGGGATCAAACCCTCAGGAGCATGCTGTAATTTCTTACCCTGGCTTTGACAAGTAACATGTTTTTTTGGGGTGGATAGAGTCAACTCCGTTAAGTGGTGAAACTCCTACACTTTGTGGTATGCCTCTCTATATACTGGGCAGGTTGCAGCTATAAGGTAGCTGGTAGTGAGTGGGAAGTAATGGGGTGTTTACACCGCATTAGGTGATGGCTTAGGTAATCTGACCACTGTCATGTTCAAGCTCTTTTCCACTGAGTTCAAGTCAGACGCTTCGTCATCACAAGTGCAGATCCAAGCACACAGCAGCAGGTCTTGTCGATAATTCAGTTAAGCTAACCCCTCGATCATTGCTCCCTGAGCTACAAGTGATTTGGTTTCCAGGAGAAGTGTACATTAATGTCATCTATCTGGATGTCTGCAGATGCATTTTGGGGGATAGTGGGGGTTATGAGTTTGGCTTGTGTTACCTGGCTCTGCTGGGGCTGACCTGAGAGGGACCTGCAGATTAACAAACCATCTGGGAGCTGCAACCTGAGTCCTGGAGGGGAGGACCAGTAGGACACCACTTTTACTTATTCTGACACACAGACACACACACACACACACACAATAGTGTTTACTTGTGTATTGACAAACCCTGCATTTTTAACAACTTAGAAAGGGGAATGCCACTCAATTTAACAACTCGCACTTCTTTGACTCAGTCAGCAATTGTAACCATGAACAACTCTCACAAACCAGGTCACCACAGAATTGACAAGCTCCATCAACAGTGAAAGACAAAAAAAAGATTTTTTGATCTCATAGAAAGAGTGTTAAGTTTATACCTCAGAAGGTTAATTTTATGTTATCTGATCTAATTTTTTCCTTACTTCTCACAACTGTACATTGGTGTGACATCATAGACAAGATAGCTGAACAAACTACTAAAGATGACAGGAGTCATTGTTCACTAATACAAACTGAGGGCATATGAGTATTGATATTCAGTGATTACCCTTAAAGCAAAGATGTCACTTCCTGATGAAGAAAAAAGATTCCAAATTAATGGTAAAATTTAGTCCAAAAGAGGGTTTGGCTCCAATCCATATTTCATACCAAAATGATGCTGACCTACACCATAGGAAATTGTACAGTGAGGCAACTCTACACTGCAACGCTTCATTTCCCAACAGTACAATGAATACAGTATCTCATCCATCGACGTTACAATCCAAAATGAATGAATGCCTCTAATCACATTAACTGTAATTCACAATAACATGCCTGTAATGAAGAGTGATTGGCTGAACCATCCAAATTATGACAAGTGGCCAGACATGACGGACATCTCCCAGTCCAGATGTGGAGTACAGTAGGCATGACATTGCTGTGCTTATTTCCTGACCATTTGATCCAGAAGATGCAGTGCATCTGCTGGAAATTTCACCAAGACATCATGTCTTACACAGCCAAAGGGAATGAAAACCATACATTGGCTAGCTTTGTTTATAGAAGATTTAGACAGTGGTTGATCTGTATTTATTGAACCGATATGAGCCCATGTCAGGATTCCTTCAG
The DNA here is from genome assembly GCA_900323365.1 of Monocentris japonica. Classification (NCBI taxonomy): domain Eukaryota; kingdom Metazoa; phylum Chordata; class Actinopteri; order Trachichthyiformes; family Monocentridae; genus Monocentris; species Monocentris japonica. The sequence goes on from OOFE01029448.1 coordinate 19,434, forward strand.
CCCATCAGCCAGTCTGGCTTTGCCTCACTGATGTTCCTCAGAAGCCGTGTGGTTCACGGCAGTGACTGCCTTCTGAAAGTTCTATGTGCCTGATTCTCAAAAGGATCCTTTGGGTTCCTGTGGTGGCAGTCCTAATCAGCGTGTTGCACACAGCACCCAGCCAGAGGGCCAGAGTTAGGCCTGGTTTCCATCTGAGGGAACAACAATGGCTCCCCATGCCATCCTCAAGAACCTTCTCCCCTCAGATCACACACGCTGATAGATCAATCTATAGGAATGGCTTTGTCATTTTTTAAACAGGGCTTTCATGTCTCAAAAAAGGCCCCCTTCCCTACAGCACATGTCAAACCCAATAACCACTTGTTAAAAGATCATATAGAGAAAATATGTCCTGTGTCTCTGCGTGGTGGAGAATACCTCTGATATGAAAGCATAGGAACAATTACGCAGAATGGACACAATGGGCCATAACCACACTGAAAGCATTATAATAGTTCCCTTTAAAAGCATCATCATAATCCCTTCATGCCATCATCCATCTGCCCAGAGAGAAAGCGAGAGCGAGACTACTGTCCCTCAATCAATTGTAGCCAAGCATGGGGGCCTTTGTCAGATCTCTGTCCACCCATCTGCAGCCCATATAAGGCAGACAAGCCACGAACAACAGCCATAGACTTGTCTCCACATCGTCAGTGATTGGACACTCTCTCCTATAAAGTCCTTGTTCTAATGAAAGCCCCGTGCCCCACACACTGCTTTAAGCAGAGGCCTCATAGCCGCCACACTCCTCTCAAACATGCTCACCAAAAACATGAGATCAGCATACCATGTGCCAGTTGTGTCTCCTCCAGTTCATTAATCAAATTCCCTATCGCCACATTGATGCTGTAGAAGATATTGTTGCCACCACATCATTCAGACTACAGAGGCCCACATTGTTTTACACATGACATCATCATGTGAGAGCAGTTAAACTTGAATGTGAGTGATGCGGTGACTTCAATAAACCATTTAGAATTT
>OOFE01029448.1:21906-36635 GCA_900323365.1 Monocentris japonica
CCCCCCTTTGCATACAATTTCTTCTTCAATAACCATTCACATCTGGAGCAACCAGTAGCTCTGGCTGAAAAGGAAGGACACCAGTTGGGATTCCAAAGTATGGAATTCATTCTAATGACTAAAACAGGAGTTTACATACACTGTTTCCAGCTCTTGATATACTTGTCTTACATGATTAAGCTTCACATTTGCAGATACAATTCAGTTTCTGAACTGCTGAAATGGCTGTTTCAAGCCAGAATGGTCAGCTCTCCCATTAGCCTGTTATTGAGAAAAATAGTGAGGTTAGAAATTATTGGGTATAATATTGTGAACTAGGTGTTAACCTAAGTATAGATACAGGGTACTGTGGATGAGTGCGAGTGTTGAGGTGGTGGTTCTGGGATGCCAGAACTTCTGTGATGGGAGGTGTCCACTTTACAACCCCATACATACCCATTCCCACTGACAATAACGCTAACGCAAACTTAATTATTCCTACATTATTCCAAAACTGTCATCAGAAGATTTTGTTTAGCATTCCCATCCTGGAAGCCAGGCCAGTCTGGAGAAGTGATGTTGCATTTGAGCATCTCTGCTGTGACAATGCCCCTGGAGGCTTTTTATGTCTACCCTGCTACATGCTGCTTTATGGAGAAGGTACGCACTGCTGTCTTGTTCTGCTCTCTTTATGCAACATTCCAAACAACTAACACCACTTTTACTGTGGCTCTCCAGCTAAGCCTTTGAAAGTGGGAGCCAGGCTTGCTGTTAATCCTGGGGCAGCGGGTACATCTTGGGCACAGACATCCCTGAAAGGTCCAGGAGGGTGGGGTATCGTAGCATCTGCCTTGTTGCTTCTTTCATAGCGTCTACCAGCTGTGATGAATGATTGCTCAATATTTCCTTGGACTAGTTGGTTCCATTCCAAATAAAGTTTGACATGCATTTTGTGTTAAACAAATTTCTGTGCAGCCTCCAGGAACTGCACACCCATGGAACCTAGTTAGACAAGAGAGCTACTAGTATCAGTCTCCAAAGGCTACAACCAATATTCTTAAACATAAAATACTAATCCAAGCATTACAAATGAAAACGTTGGAACAGGCTTTACATGTAATTTTCATGTTTCTGCCAAATAGAAAAGAGCATTGATTGTAGCTCAAATCCCAGGCAGCATTTCCCAGAAGGACAGTAGGAGACAGGCGGTAAACTAAACGACTGTGTTAAGAACAACATCAATAAGAAACACCTGTTATTACAGGTTTGAAACGAGACCGCAGCAGCAGAACAAAGTGGTGTGATAAAGGTGCTTCTTAAAAGTCTGGTGTAAACCTAAAAGATACCACCACGGCATTCTGCCATCTGAAAAGCTAATTTTCTGCCTTCTTACCGCTCTCAGAATTTATGGTTGCTATGACAATATGCTCACTTTTTAATAGGGGCTGCAGGAACATCTGGATTCACCGACAGAAACACAGCTTGTCCGTAAACGGCTGAAGACAGTGAATTAGCACTTCTTGCCTTTGTGGTGCTGGTCACCTCTTCAGTGAATAAGTTGTAGTGGTCACTTAAATGATGCAAATTGTAAACAAGGCAGATTTAAAAGCAGGCCTACTTTAAAACAGCATTGTGTGGAGATGAAGCTGAGATAAAACTGGCTAGGCACAATAATGGTTACCGAGAGCCAAAGTATTGGGGAAATATTTATATGGCGCAATCCCTGCTTCTATGCAGTGATCCATGTGTATTATTTACAATGTGGATGAAAATGTCAATATGTTCACAGTAAAATGAGCATTACTTAACTTTTAGTCAAATGCATGTCAGTCACAGAGCAAGATAGAGAACTATCATACACAAAATTAATTGATTATTCTCCATCTCTAGCAATAATCATCTACTGTAGTGCTGATACACTGTAACTAGAACAGTTAAATTAGAATGACAGAGAAAAAGAAGATATGAATGATGACCTCTGTGCGATAGTCGACATGTGGTTCACAAAACAAAGCAAAACATTCAAGTGAAGATAACAAGAGGTGAGTCCGTGAAACTGGCCATAATTTACTGCAATTGGAGCTCATCAGAACCCGATGACTTAACCTTGAGGTTTTTCATGAAGAAACTCAACTAAATATCAAACAAACATAGCAAACATTTGAAGGAGTCCACCGATAAATTGGCTAAATTCAAAAACAACCCAGGATGCAGGGTAGAATATTATAGGCAGTTCCTGTATTTATTTGTACCCTATTGGACCAAAAGAACCATGATAATTTGACAAATAAATAAAATGGAAATTGAACACACCTGTTAATACGTTTCCCCCTCCCTCTGGACAGTTAATATGGCTCAGCCTTAAATATCCCATGCATAATTGGTGCGTAAGAGAGAACAGACGCTGGCGTTTGCACTTTGAAGTGTTTATTTTTGTAGCCTTGGGATACAGAAAGGCTGCTAGTAAAAGGCTGCCTGGCTGATTCACACATGGAGTGAGAGAAAGATGGATTTGGTGAAACATAGGGAAAGAGGGATGGACTTGAGGAGCGGGAGAGAAGGAGAGCGAGGAGTCATGGAGAGAGAAAGCAAGTAACAGTTTTCAATACCATCTCTGAGGTGATCTTAATAGCCTTGGTGCTGAGTTCTCCTGCTTGTCCAGGGGTTCTCTTATGTCAGTGTGTTACACTTCAATGTTTGTTGGTTTTAAAGAATAGTCTGCCATTGATGGGGGTCATTATTTCCCTGATGGTAGAAATATGGAGCTATGGACTGTCCTTATTTTAACAGCTATGTAATCACAATAAAGTGAACATTAGCTCTTAGATGGGGATAAATATAGTAATCTAATGAAAACATTACCTTAGCCCATAGCAATGTTAACTGTGTTGATGAACTGAGAGCCCCACAGACCATTTATTTGACTTTTAAACACAGGTGCTGTAATAACAGCCCATAAGTTCCTCTCATACTGACCCTATTTTTGACCTAATAGGTAGAAAGAGACCATGCCAACGTTGTTCACATTCTGTACAGGGTTATTACTAATCCATGTTCAGTAAGGCCATTTTCGCAAAATAATGATTTGTTTATTACCATCTGTACCCACTGAACAAGGGACAAGCCATAGCTACAAATGTGAGGTTTTGAATACTAGCCTACCCGCCTATTGACTACACTCACACTATAAGGCTAGGTTTAGACCAAAAATGAAGATATACACAGCAAGGAATTGCACAGCTTGTTGAGATTTATAACTGTGTATACAGGGTTTCATTTAGGACGCCTTTGTTAAATTTAGGAGTGTCCCAAGACTTTCCACCAACCATAAATCCCTCCACCACTGGATGGTTCACAGAAGATATACAAGGGCCAACTTATGATAAGTAGTGAGCTCAGGACTTCTATCCTACCCACTTCATACTCTCATAAGTCATAAGACACACATACACACGTCTGTAGAAATCAACACATACCTTGTTTATGATCTCATGCAGACTGGTATTTGCAGGGCAAACCCTGACTCCTCCGTCTCAAGTGCCCAAACACCTCTCAGTGTCCAGTGCATTACTTCCCACCTTTCCCTTTTGCCATCACTCCTTCTCAATCTCTCTCTCCCTGCCTCCCTCCACTCCCTTCCTCTATACTTTCTCCTGCCATCACTCCAGATGTTCTCTGGTGTCATGGGTGCTCCATTAATCTTTCTTTCTTCCTGTCAAACATCACTCTTTCACCTCACTTCCATCCCTCTTTACCAGTCCTTCCGCTCCATAGACAAACTTCAGTTAAAGCGTCCCGGACCACAGGTATCCTGATATGAGCATTTGCCAAGACACAATGTTTTCTTTGTGAAAATGACCCATAAATTAGGGGAGCTCCCAAGCTGGCTGTGAAAGAGCCAGACACACATACACAAGGGTCCCTGATTAGTATGGCTGGGAGAAAGCCAGACAGACCAAAGCTGCAGGACCAATCTAGGACCATCACTGACTTGAAAGAGGAAAGGAAAACAAATTTATCATATGGCATTGGCTGGGTCATTCTTAACGGGTGGGAAAGTCATTCATTGTATGTGTTTATTAATGAAAAAACTAAGGTCATCAAGCACAAGGAATTCTCAGTCAGTCCTTTGGAGCTCAATAATATAGTTCCCTAGAAAGGCAAAGGAAAAAAAGTGAGTGCAAGTAACAGAGTTTACCATGAACAGATACTATCACCAAAAAGGCCTTGCTACTGAAGGCAAAAGTGGAAGCTGCAGGGACGTGGCCAGAAAAAACACACACATAAAAGAAAATGGAGGAAAAACAGGATAACAGCATTCTCCCATTAGAGACAAAATGCAATGTATTACAATTGTATGACTATCTGAGGCTAGTAAAAAGCGTGCATTTCCAGTAGGAGGAAAAGGTCACAAGGTCAGGTGGAGATACTGCGTGATTACAGGCTGGTCTCAACAGGGGGACAAAGGGAAAATATCTCTGCAATTACATTCCACTAACTGAGATTTTATGGCCACAAGCTCCTCTCTGTGCTCTCAGGCATTGGTGTGGCTTTAAAAGACAGGAAAGGAAGATGTTCTGCTTTCACAAGTGAGAGTTACCCCTCCCCTAACTCCAGTGAGATCGTCCCTCTGATATACTGACAATGAGAATTTAAAGTGCAGTGCAACTCCTTTTCCTCTTCAGAGACTAGAAAACAGGCCTATTGGGAAGAACCTCTGTCCAGCAGATAAATGCCAGAAACCTTTATATAAAGTTGTAAAAGCAAAGCCAGCTGATGAGTTATACTAGCACTCAAGTTCTGGACTGGTTCCATTGTTAAAATAGGCTGTCCATTGATGAAAACCAGGATGATATGCAGGCGCTTATCTAAGTGTTCACCTTCAGCATAGTTTATTGAGCATCAAATTCTGAGGAGCAGCCATTTTGCATCAAAGACTGGCAACATTTCCAGAATTTTTCTGTCATGGAGGCCTATTTTGAAAAAGGGAGACTGCAAAGCTGTTTTGTTTAAACCTGTGGTGTCCCTGTTACAAAATGGCAGCACAAAACAATTCACAATTCACACATGTGCGCACACACACACACACACACACACACACACACATACACTCTTAGCACAGGAACAGCACTTCCAGCAGCCCCTTGGGCTTGGCTGACTACCGTTAGCAACCTCCATTGTTTGGTGTTTACTACAGCGCTGGCAACTCCGTGCTTAGCATGCTTGGTGATGACGTGTTCCACTAAACAAGCTCAAGCCCAGCTCATATCCTTGTACACTGAATGGGACATAGTGGTATAGGATGGATCAAACACAGCTACAGAACAACAGATTATCCAAATTCACCTTGGTGATCATTTAACTTATTTAATCTTATGATATAACATAGTTTTACTCCCAAAAGGCAAACATTTGAATAGTATGACTTAGAAGACTTGAACAATGAAAAATGATAAAACAATGGGACCAATCATGAAACCCCACTTTACTCTGAGTAAAGATGAGGACGATGTGTGCCCATTCCAAGTTGACAGCCACCTCACTTTTCTAGCTTACAATTCCTAGCCTATACCATCTTCATTTAACATTCATTTGAAATATTTAAAAAGGCAATTTCCTTGCAATGTAAACATATTACCATATATGCAGGTACATTCATTTGTAAGTTGTTTTTTTTCTGACAGCAAATTGTCCAACACACCTCCTTTATACTTCCTCTATACTTTTTCCTGCCAGTTCTCCGCCTAGACACCCTGTGCTTCCCTATACACCCCATTGCCTAACAGGCTAATAAAGGTTATTCTATTACGTCTTTAAACGGAGACATGTAAAAGAGGAAATGACAGCCTGCAAGGAGAGACTCCAATAACTCCAGGCATCTCCTGATCTTATCAGCAGGCCTTCACTGCTGTGCCTAGCCAGCATCTCCAGTCACATAGCCAATACTAGACACACAGTCACTTAAACAGACACTTTCACACAGACGTGCATGCATACGCACACGCACACACACACACACACACACACACACACACAGCCTGCATGATCCAAGCATTTTAGAGACACTGCCATTTGACAGTTCTCATGTCAACGAGTATTAATCTGAAAATACATGATAACGGTATATTACATTGACAAACTAAAAGCCACAAAGTTGATTACAGCATCACAAACAGTAATTGTATGAACTTGTGACTGCTTGGTGGTGGGTTATTAAGAACACAGGCATTTTCCATACTCACATACAGCAGCTTAGACTAATTAAAAAGCTTCATGGGGCTAAACACATACCACTTGCAGTAGTCTGTAGCTGTTCATGATCAAAACATGTATGAAAAAAAAGAAAACATAATACACAAAAGAAAACCTGAATATCTAACTAATAATTATTTATATGGACAATATAAAATGTCCAACCTCAAGCTGAGCAGACATTCAAAGTCAGTCACAATCTCTGAAAGACCCAACACCTAACAAAAACAACCCCTGAATGCTCAATGAATGTCCTGCAATTTTCCATTCACGTCTCCACAGGAGTAAAAAAAAGTTGTACAAAAGGGATTTCAGTTGAGAGTGGAATTTAGGTTTATGGGCAATCCCCAAGGATCCATAGGTGCACAACAGTTTATTTTAGCAGGTTCTCTGGGGAGCAACCTCTAACCAGCTGCCCAAAAGAACATAAATCCAAATTGAGTACCTATTGAACTATCAAAAAACAAACAGGAGATTTGAGACAAGGTGCATACGCGTCACACATCAGTGGGTCAATCGGCTCAGCAGGATGCCATCCGTCTTCTCAAACTTTACAGAGAAAAAAAAAAAAAAAAAACACACACTCATTCAAAACATTCTTGACTGTTCAACAGGGTATTGAAAACCTCAAGTCAAGCATGTTTCTCACATCGTTACATGGAGTCAAACTTTTGAGAATTTCATTAAGACCAGGCAGTAAAAAAGAAAAAAATTATTCTGACCCTTAAAACAAACAGCTTTATTCAGTGTTAAACTTTAGGATTAAAATGAGTCTTTCTGAATGACCCAGTGCTGTCTAGCTTTTGGGAGAATTTCCTTCAAAGCAGACAACAGCAGAGGCTCTGTTTGTGCTGTGGCAGCACTATGAGTCTGAAGGGCCCTGTGCTCCCATCTCAACAGGACAAAACGCTGAGAAAGAAAACAGTAAAGCCCTGAGGTGTGTCCTGTGATAACCATTTTCCCACACAGAAAGTGGATTACAGAGCTGCTGTCCCTCACCTACCCCTAACTGTCCCAGCCAGGTCAGGTCTGCTTTCAAGTGCCAAATATAAAACCCTGAGACAATTGACTGGCAAATTAGCATTTTATAGTCATGGGTTGTAAGGAAGGTAGAACAGAGAACAAGGGAGTGGGCAGAGGAGAAGGTGGGCTAGAGGAAGTGAGGGGTTTGGCCTGAGATACAGCAATGATAGTGATTCACACTGCTGTAAAAGCGTAGCTGAGCACAATGAATTTAAATGAACACTAAAGGAAACATCATTCAGAGAGGAAATTGTTGACGCTCATCTCGAGCCTAGGTAAATATTAGTCAAGGAAACTGAACAAAATATGTAAGCTAGGCTCTAACTACAACTACAACAATGTTTAGCATCGAACGATTAAATAAAATAGTAAGCAGTGTGATTAGAGTACAAAAGAAAAACAAAAAAATGTATTTGCATGAATAACCAACACAGATGCACTTGGTACAATGGCTTTTATATTGATTTATATCATTTTTAGACCCAGGGCTATTGAATATTTTCTGAAGCTACTGCTTTATTACCCTCAGACAGGAAATAATATAACCATGTATCACCTGAGTGCTAACTCATCAGGACAGATGTCATCATTATGCACCTTATTGTTAAATGGCCTAACCGGGGGATCATCACCCTGACAAAACCTGGTGGTAATACAATCAGTCATTGTATTAGTACCTGCTGAAGAATGAGCAGTAGATAATGGATGAACTCTTGACCTTTTGTGGTGTTGTGTACTATGTGTTGAGGAAAAAGATACATAATGTCTATTGTTTTCATTGGTTCAAAATCACCTCACCTCAACAACAGCCAATAATATTTGAATACATGTAGGACTAGGAGTTTATATCTAGATAAGTACCTTCTGGTAACTTCACACAAGGGCTCTTCATCATTTTCAGCACAACTCTGAGCTACACATACTGGAGCAATCATATGACCTTTAGGGTATCCATACAATGTAACATCACTTCAGTAAACAGTCACTGGAATAAGATATACTACTGGCTCCATGGTTAAATATTGTACTTCATGAAAATGAGTATGAACCCTTTGAGCAAAGTTTTGAAACTTTGGATTGAAACCCAACAGTGTGTTGTTTCTTGCTTGAGCGGAATTGAGAAAACAAGTTGGATTTTACCATTAATATCTATACCTTATTACCATACCTTATTACTGTTTTGCATAGTTTTTAATGGTTTGGCCCCAGGATCATGAACGACTTTGTACGTTGAGGTGATGATAGCTGTCCGACCCGGACAGTTCAGTCAGTAGAGCATGAGACTCTCATTCTCAGGGTTGTGGGTTCAAATCCCCACATAGTGTCAACTGTCACCTTTCTAAGTTGCTTTGGATGAAAGAGTCTGGTAAATGACTGAATGTAATAGTTATGCAATAGAAAAACAGAAGATACAAAGGGTTTTCACAGTTAACCAACAAAGTGGTAGAGGTTACTCAATCAATGACACAAGACTTATTTTTAGGCCAAATAAAATGCCACAATGGAAAATTCCAGACCAGTCCGATTGAAACAGTGTAGTAAAGATAGTGACTTAGTGCACCAGCTCTGTCAACACCGGTGAGAAACTGTTTCGTCAGGTGTTTCAAACTAATAATTGAATGAAAAACCATCTAGGTGTGTCTCCTGCCTTGTGGTAATAAAATCATAAATCCATTAGATTCAAAATATTTTGATATCTTATGGCTGTTGGCTTTCAAAAGCCACAGATGAAGTAATTGATTTTATTTGGAGGTGTGTGAATAGTAAACACAGTTGTTAATGAGATACTTTTCAATCAACACATAATACTGTATACACAACTTATCAAATATCCTGTGGTGCAATATGGCCCCTCAGTCCAAAAGTCAACAAAGACAGCAATAAAACTAAGACCTGACTTCCTTTTCAAACATACATTTTTGCCACCTGTACATGCTGTGTAATTTTTTCAAAATTCAGTTATCAGCGCACACACACACACACACACACACACACACACAGCAAGCCCTCAGCTGATCTGGGAAGGTAGTGTTTGTACAAATCTAGGAGGAGAGTGAGTCCCTGTTGATCCTCACCACACCCTCTGGTTTCCTCTCTGAAGGGCCTAGAAGGTAAATAACAGCAGGACAGAGTGCATTCCGACTGCACTGCTCCCTGACCGCACATGCACGCGCGCGCACACGCGCGCACACACACACACAACCAACTCTGTCTCCCATCTTCTGACATTCTCATCTCCTCTTCCCCCACAATGTGACTTCCTTCATTTTGCAAGCCTTATAAACAAACACACCAATACTAACATTGCATAACCTAGGCAGAGACCTTTGCCAAATACTCCCCCGACCCCACCCACATGCAGACACACTCAGAGTTGTCCACAGTGAGGGGAACAATGTAAGTGCTCCCCACTCTCTGATCCAAGCGTCCACAAATTTGCTTATCATTCACTATCTCGGTCAGTGATTTTTTTCCCCCTCCTCTCCCTCAATCCCTTTCCCTCCTTCACTTTCTTGGCCAACAGGTCCTTCCATCTGTTAGCCAGCTGGTGGAAGGGGAGGATGGGGGTTTGGAGGAGGAATGAGGAGGAAGGGAGGGGGCCTGCTCCACCCAGCGGTTTGCTACTCTCAAAAAGTCTAACTTTCTCCCAGTGACTCTAATGACTGTACAGTGGGTCTCATTAGGGCCTGACCTGGCGCTGGGTTCATCTCCCCGCATGATGTCACATCCAGGCCACAGACATGCCACCATCAAATACAGAGCAATGACATGAACCACAGAAATTATGTGGATCCATATGCTGGAATACCAGTTAAAGGACTGAAATATATCAAGTTGATAAACACGTTTGACCTTCTTCGATTTAATTGCATAAATCATGAGAAAAAATGTTCACTGGACAGTCTAATTCCTACAATCTCATTGGCAGCATGCTATCCAAAAAGAGTACACACAACTTGTGATTAGAAATGGCTCTTATGTCAAGGTTCAGGTCTGATTAAGCTCACCTAGGACGCCAAAGTAAGCGATGTTAAGCTGAATGGACCTCATTGAGAAGAGGCCGTGTCAGAATGTGTCACTCATCATTCTTCTTTTCTCTCCTCCTGCTTTCCTCTCTCCTCTCTCCTCTGACAGACAGGTTCAGGGCAGGTCTGGGGTCGACCACATGTAACCTGACCCTGCCCAGTGCTCTGTCTCTCCTGATCTCGGCTCACTCCCATTCCCAATGTTGGTTTAACCTGATGGTAATGCGCCTACATTCGCTGCTCTTCTGAAACAAAGTTCTGTTCCACTAGGCTTACATCTAACCTCTGTCACATCTGCTGTCAAATGTAATTTACAAGCACCACAAACCTAACTGAGAAAAAAAATGCTTTCATGTCTGTAATTATCTATGTAAATGGAGATGCCATAGAGCATACCATAAGGAATTTTTTTCATCACATATGGCTTGTCACAGTGGGCCAATCTGTCGATGTGCTCTTTAGAGCATCAGAATCTGATTGAAATCCATTTAAAAATCTAGGAATAGTTAAAAGCAAAAACAGTGCTTAAGTTACCTTAGGTGAAAAAAAAAAATACTCAATTCCAAATACAACATCTATAGCTATGCAACACCAAACTATCATGCCAACAGAAACACCTACAACAACTCATTTGATGCTTCATAATACAAACAGAACCCGGTGAGTACCATGTATTTCCATTCATTGCCATTAAACCCATTACTATGGCAGTAATACCCGAGAGGACGTTCTTTATTATAATCATGGGAACGATGGTGATCTAATACGAGGTGCAGCTGAGTATCATCAGCAACAACAAATTACACATAATCCCAGTATAGAACATCCTCAAGGTATTATAGCTTTTATACAACTTCTATCAAGGAATGAGCACTGTCTGAAAGGTTTTCCGTAGAAAACAGGAGAAAGGTGGAAAGATCACTCACTGATTACCTAAAGAGTTTGCATCTCAACCAATAAAGCACAGCTAGCAGTGTTTTATGCGAATTATCAGCATGGTTGGAAGGAGACTTTGACCTATCAGTTTGGTTAGCTGAAACTACTAATTGTACTTCCTTGAATATCCTTTTCTGTGTCTTCTGTTCATAGGTAAATTCAAGTTTCCACAGGTGTTATTGGTCTGAGGGCTTAGCTTCCCTATAAGATACCAACAAATGTTTATATGGAGTTTTACAGCATCATAGAGTTTCTTCGTTAAATTAGATCATCCTAATTTGATTATTGTATTGCTCGTTATACAATTTCCCTTTATTTAATGTTTGGCAAAACTTCAGTACTATCGTATTGCATTTTCTAACTAGATAAAAATATATGTGCTGGTGGGAACATGGTTCTCATTCTATGCAGCTAGTACAGTACAAGGAGCAGTTCCAAACCTGCATGGTAACCTTCTTGACCTTTCACCCCTGGTCATGCTACACCTGTCAGCAAGTCACAACTGCACCATGGGATCCCTACCCCCTAAGCCTAAGACTGAGAACTAGTTTATGTCACAGCACTTAAAATATAAGCATGAGCAGCATCTTTAACATCAATACCATCCTGAGCTCTGTCTTAAGTTAGCTTTCTTTTCTCAGAGCAATGTATGCAAATGCACTAGTAGAAATATATAATCGTTTAGTGTTCCAATCAGCAGCCCAGCCATACAAATTGGGTTTCAGATGACAACTTCAGAGGTCACCCTCTGGTGTTTCTTGGTGTGATTCTTGGAGATGCACTTTGCTTCCCTCTGATAATATGCTGCTGTTCTGTGAATCCCCCATGGTTCCCCAGAGAAATGCAGAAGTACACATCGCAGAGAGAAACAAACTCAGATGATTTTTGGGCCAACTCTGAAGTTTTATGGTACTGCAGCTCTGCTGAGACACAGACGGCAAGGCCCGAACTCACATGGGTTGCATCAGACAGCTATAGTACAGATGTCAGCTTCATATGAGTCCACCACATGCACATGATCAGACAGTTCATTAGATCACTTCAATTTTTCAGGGATGTTACTTCATTACTTTCACCAGTTTAATGCTCAATCTATTCACCATGTTTAAAATCCAAGAACGTGTTTTCAGGCCCGGAGCCAGAGAAAAAACACTTAGTGACAGCAAAGGCCATTCACATTACACTGACCTCATCTCCACAAAGCCCCCCACCGACCCCTAGCTGCCCACAATGACAAGTCTCCTGCATCCTATTCAGGCCCTGTTGGGTGCGAGCCCTAAGTCTCCCCTCATTCAATAAGATGCCTGTCCATTCCAGCCAAGGTTTCCATGTCTCTCCAAACAGTGAGGCTGGGTCAAAAGAAAAGTCCACCAGAGAGAACTCCCATCCGTGTCCTCATCCATTCTAAGGGCCTGGACATGAGCAAACAGCTTGCTTTCACCACCCTGGCAACCCTTTTCATTTCACAATGGCGAACTTTTTGAGTCCATACACACTGAACCAGGGCACTGACTGCGGACTCAACATCTTCTCATGAATCAAGGGAGATAGATGTTTTGGTGGTCACTGACAGGAGGAAGCCCCTCTTTCTGAACAGGAAACAGATCTATGGACCACGGTGCTTTGGAAAACACTGTGTTTAAAACGCAAGCCTTGAACCACAGGGCAACAAGGATATAGTTAATGTTTGCATATGGTAATCGTTGGCTGAAAAAAAGCTTGAACCATTTAAAAAAGGTCAATAGCCTTTAATGTGGTGTGTTAAGATAACATCTTTAAGATCTGGAGATAAACATACAGGCAAATAAGTGTGGTCTAAAACCAATATCTTTTTATCTTCAATATTCTACTCATAACTTTAAATGTTTTGTTAAGAAGCACTTGGACCTTTGAAAATGCTGCCAAACTATTGTTTTGTCTAATCTTGATTCCATCACTGTACAATCTATTTTCATATGTTGATTTTTGACCAGGTCCAAACTTAAAGGAACAGGTGCATAATTTGTCAAAGCTCATTACCCTTAATGGGAGATTATTTTTAAACTCAAAGGCTGCCTCCTGCTCAGTTCAAAGAATCATTCCTCTTTCAATTACATGTCACACAAACACGGAGCAAAGCGATGGGAAAGTTCAGTCCTCAATTGGGGAGTTTGCTTGGACAGATTGGACAAATATTTCCTTTGTGTGGTCGTCTCCTCGCCTCTGTTCGGCCCTGACAGCCACAGAAGAGGGAGTGAACAATCCAAACTGCATTGCATTATGGGGTGAGTGGCTGATCCATCCAAGACACATGGCCGTCTAACCAGCTGCCTCTGTGTTTACCCCGGACTTCTTGGCTTAGACGTCAATTAGATGAGGTAATAGGGGAAAGAGGCTAATAGCACACTACAGACAATTCAGATTTCTAATTAAAAAGACTGTATCCCATCTTGAGTGTAAAGATTACGGGAAAGGGGTTTACCCTCCTGAGAGAACAGCATGGCAATAAGAAAAATAAAAATTGTCAATTTTAACATCTTGTCCCAATAAAGAGACCATATACAATTATATCCACTTTTCATTCAAGGCAAAACTCAAGAGACAGTGAGACAACTTAAAATCTGTTTTGCACCATATGGGGCCATGTAGAGTCAAAGGTTCTGTAACAGCACACCAACTGCAAGGACAAACAGCAGCCAAGACCACATGCTCCTGTTAATCAAACCCTGACTGCTCTGCCGCCTCAACTTCTGACCCTCAGGGCTAAAGGGCAGGTGATATCATTATGTAGAGAATGATCACTTCATAGTCCTGCTTCACAGCCTGCTCAATGAAGGTGAGACACTAGCAGTAGACCTGACTAAGGGGAGGAAAAAGAATTTAGAGCTGTTCAGTGACAGACTGACAGGCACAAAAGTTGTTTGTGATTGTTCATGGAGCTGATTTTTTTAAACAGCCTACTGAGCATGCAGGCTCTTTTACAGCAACGATCGGACCATTCCACCATTCCTGAACAATTTTTGCAGTGTGGCAGGGCGCATTATCCTGCTGAAAGAGGCCACTGCCATCAGGGAATACCGTTGCCATGAAGGGGTGTACTTGGTCTGCAACAATGTTTAGGTAGGTAGTACGTGTCAAAGTAACATCCACATGAATGCCAGGACCCAAGATTTCCCAGCAGAACATTGCCCAGAGCATCACACTGCCTTCGCCGGCTTGCCTTCTTCCCATAGTGCATCCTGGTGCCATCTCTTCCCCAGGTAAACGGCACACACGCACCTGGCCGTCCACATGATGTAAAAGAAAACATGATTCATCAGACCACTTTCTGCCATTGCTCCATGGTCCAGTTCTGACGCACACGTGCCCATTGTAGGCACTTTCAGCAGTGGACAGGGGTCATCATGGGCACTCTGACCGCAGCCCCATACGCAGCAAGCTGCGATGCACTGTGTGTTCTGACACCTTTCTATCATAGCCAGCATTAACTTTTTCAGCAATTTGTGCTACAGTAGCTCTTCCGTGGGATCGGAC
>OOFE01029452.1:9169-27222 GCA_900323365.1 Monocentris japonica
TAATGCCCATAGCCTCAGTTTCACCTCAGAGCAGCGAGGCTAGTCATAGCAACAGTGCCTTATTACCACTGGCCTCCATTATCCTTCAGCGTGAGAGAGTGCAGAGTTATACAAGCACCAATATACATCATCCAAAGTGCTTCCTTACCTGAACCTCCCCTGGACCTGGACCGCAGTTTGGAATTTCCTTGGTTTCTTGCAGTGCCTCGGAGTGGTGGAGTGAAGAGGGGTTTTGGACCGCCGCCCGCCTTTTTCTCTACGGAAATCATTCATCCCGTTTTGTTGAGTACTGGCTATGGCCCAGTAGCCTGCTACTGTTTCCTGTGTTTTGTTCTCATCCACACAAACAAATCCCACCCACCCCCAGTAAATCCAAAGGGCAGCCTGAGACCTGCGTGAACTTTAATGAGAATCGGGCTCTTCATTCGCTCCCATAATTTTATATTCTGCTCTCTCTCTAGTTCTTTACCCCTGCAGGACCTCCCAGGGAGACACCTCCACTTCAGTGTGTGTGTGTGTGTGTTTCCACCAGCCGAGCACTTGAACACCCCACAGCTATGACTTATAGCTTATGTCAGCAGCCAGTATTTCATGTGTCCCTGTAGACCCCTGTGTTAAAACTGCCTTCTTTATAACCCCCCCTTAGCTTTTCAACCGAAAAGCAGTGACCCGCAGCTACCGATGAATCAAACATTTCTCAACATACTTTATTGTGACGACCGCATTTTTCCACAGGAAGCATTTGCTTTGGCTGCCATTAATCGAAGAGAACATTTTACAACCCTGTGAAGGATTTGATGACAAATGTACATGCAATTTTCACCTATGGAATCCACTCCTCTCCAAATATGAAGTGTAGAGTGTTGTGTCAGAATTTCAATGGTCTGCAGCTCCTTGCTCAAGCTCTTCTGTGTGAGACCTGTGAGGGCTGAATGGGACCATAAAACACTCCTCTTCAGTGGGGGCCCCACCCTGCACAGACTCACCTCTGACTGGAGACCCCACCCCTAAGTACAGCACCCAAAATTAAACCTCACACAGGGGAGGAAAGGTTACGCACCATCTGCTGGTTTTTAGCATAATCCTATTTGCCCTAATCAATACCGGGGAATCGTCGGTGATAGATCTGAGGATCTGATCTTGCCGACATGGTGGGTTTGGTTTTCCCAGATGTATTCTCTCCCCTAGTTGAGATCAAATGGGATTTTGAAGTTTGGCCACTTAGCCGGATCACGTGTCTCTATCTCCATTCATAGCCTAGTATTTATTATAGACAGGGCCTCTTGTGTTAACAGATACTGAATTGTGCCTTTGTCCTGTTTCCTCATCTATTGAGTGGGGTGTCTGTTGGAGAGGGAGCTGTCGTCGCTGTGGGACAGGGTTATTTGGGTGTATGCTACCCTTCGCCTCTCGGGCCATAACTCTGACCTCAGTGAGCATGTTTCTCACACCCCTTTCCCCGGCAAGAGGACAGGCACCGGCTCTGTCTACGTCTGCGGCTGTCGGACTGTTATGTCGCGTGAGTGTGGCGATGGCAACGTGTGGGGATGGCAAGAATGCAGCACCCAGATGCTGGGTCCTCAGGAATCCCCCTGCTGACGCAAGGCCAGACCCCTGGAATCTGCTGCCACTTCCCTGTTAAACCAGAGCCAGGGCCGACACTGGGGCCCGGTGCTGCAGCCAGACAAAACATTCAGGAAACTTAAGCCCCTTTTCATTTTCACATGTGCACACCGATGGACTGCAAAGCCTTGGGGCATGATCTTCTCTTTTTTTATATGAACACGCTATGCTGTGAGCGACACTAATCTGTGTTATCAGTGCCAAAAATATATCTTAACAAGTTGTTTAGTCGAGTATTTTACTTCAAATCAGAGAGCGTAATCTCATAATTGCACTCTACCCAGAAAGAACCTGATAATCCCAAACTCATGACATGTCTGCTGTGGGGTGTGATATGAAACACTGATCAGAGACATGTCAGTCACATTATCTGGCTCAGTCAGCTGTGACAGCCAAGACAGTCCTGAGTTAAATCAATGCAAGGCCTCACAAGAAAAAAGCATGGACAAGTGTTCTCTCGTTGCTTTGTCCTTCAACCTTCTAAACAGAGGCAGGAACACACAATTTTTCTTTCTTCCTCTTTTTCATAGTTTGTTTAGTTGAAAAACGTGGATTACAACCTCCTGTCAAGTGAACTACAAAGCGAGAAGTCTAAAAATAGTTTTATAGTCATCACAAATACTAGGACACATAGCAATATCTCAATCAAACAACTGCTTTAACTGACTGAACTACATTCATGTTTTTGTTTTTGTATTGCATGAAGGACTTGCTTACAGACGGAAAGGCACATAGACTAATCCTGTCACCGTCCTGTCGCAAGCTGTAAACAAGCAAGAATGTGAAGGTGAGGTCATGACTGTGTGATGTGTAGAAACCACAGAGGAGCTGGAATGCAGTGAGAGTTGGAGTGGCCCAGTATAATGGCCACGTCAGGGCGTAGAGGTGGCATTCCTGGCGTGCCCGCCGTGACCATTGTTCAGCGGGTCACTCCCAGAATGCAACGTGATGTGCCAGGTTGGAGGAGTCATGGAAATACCCTCACCAGTGTGACATTTCCATTACCGCCGTATATAATCAGGAGCTAATCCTAATATATAAAGGCACGGTATCATTTTACTTCACTCGCTCACTGCATTATCCGCTGCCTCCTCAAAACTCCACTTTCTAAACCTAAATTATAGGCCAAAGAGTTCTTATGTAATAATTACTAAGTATGATAAATTGTCAGCAAAAAAATGCTGGACTCATACAGCTGAGTAATATATTTATCTTGGAGGACGTCTACAGTTCCCAGAGGAATATGCAGCGCAACACGTTTCCCAGAGCTTGCCATTGACCTTTGCTCTGTCTCCTCATAACCACATGATAGATTTGAATTGCCTTGTTTCACAGAGGGAGACAACAGGAATGCCTGATAGATTGATCAAGATACGTTACTGTGGCCCCGTCTGTCTCCCGCCGCTTTCTCTAGCACGCTAATGTAAGACAGCGTCCCTAAACCATGGAAACGACAGAATAGAAGAAGAAGACGAGAGGAAGTTCTCAATCACGCCAGCAATAAATAGCGGGGCCGTTGACATGACAGAACAGGGAGTGCTGTGCGATAGGCACGTAGAGCCGTTTAAAGACAGCCGAGCTTTAGGGACTTGGCTCCTTGTTGGTGTCATTTCATGCGGAGGAAGTGATGCTGAGGGGTGATAAGACGCTGATGGTCCTTTGGAATGTTCCTGAATGTGCATCCATCGCCTCGAACAAACACATTTATATAATCCACTGGTTACTTGAAAAAAAATAAAAATGGGAACACGCTATAATAAATAACTTCCTTTTATTATGGCTAGTGTTGAGTGAGCCAAAAAGTGTTTTAAAACGATTTTAAGAGGCATATTAGTCTTCTCATTCTTTCTCATTTTTATGAGCTGTTTTTTGAATTGCCATGATTCATGTAATGACGGATTAATAAGGCTTGGATATTTCAGCCCAAAAGAATAGATTAGATTTTGGATCAAAGGCATTAGGCGTTTTGTGTAGGGAGCCTGTCCATCAACCAGAAAGTCCCGGTTCAAGCCCCCGTCTCAGCAAGCACCCTCCCTGCTGAAGTGTCCTTGAGCAAGACACTGAGTCCCTACCAGCTCTGCTCTGTAGCTGAGCCTGACCTCTGACCCGCCTGTGGAGGTGGCAAGAGAAAAGACGGTTTCTGCTTCCAGGATCAACAGTGTCACACAAAATCAATAAAAAATAAACAGATTTTATTCAACATTGTGGTCCAATCTCAGTATGATATTAAATAGTAGCTATCGCAAGAAAGTGCAATCTTCAGGGCCAATATATCACCTACCCATACAGCTAACCCATATACAATATGGTGACACACAAAATCCCCTTGCTGCCAACAGAGACTTGGACACTTGGGCCTATGAACCCAATCATGTAAAACATTCCATGGAAAAAGACTGAGGGTTTCTCTCAAAAGCATGCATGAACTCTGACGAGAGATGGATACAAATCCATAGTAACTAAAACAGGAAGCGGGACAGAAAAAATAAACAATTCATATAACAAAAACATTTGGGCCTCTCTGAGAAATACGAGGATGGATTTGATCTTAGTTTCCACATCGCAGCAGCCCTGCAGCCCGACCAACACGGCAGGAACCGTTGAGGAAACATCCAATGAGAGCACCGCAGCATCAGAACAACAATGACTAACGAGGACAGGCATGTTTAAAATGAAGACAGGCGACATTTCTGTCTATTCGGGAGCACAAGAGACTTATGTGCTTAAGTAATAAACAGGATTAGCTCTCAACTGTGGGAGTGTGGGACCTACTGGGCCTGCACAGAGAGCAGGACACTCAGGAAATATGATCCTCTAAGAGCATCAGGGGGGTGAGAAAAAGTGCTTAAGGTGACAGGTATCCAGCAGGTTTGCATACCTCAGGTGTGAAACTGTCAAGACATTGTGCTCTTGGCTGATTTGAACGAGAGAGTTGAGGCGGTGATAATGCATCTATGGAATGGAGTGACAGATTCTTTCGATTCAGAAGCGTACCTAACGAGCTTTTGTTTATTTTCTTGTAAGTTTCTAAGGTAACGATCACTGACGCACCGCCTGCCCGAGGTTTCACCACAGCAAGCTAACGTAAGCTATAATATAGGTGTGGTTGGGGCAAACCCATATCAGACTAAAAAGTCATTATTATTATTTGGGTCTAACCACTGGCGTGTCTCACCGTGGAACGCTCCAATCTTGTTTGTATGCAACGTATTGTATGGGTCTGAGAGCCAGAGGAAGTGGGTTTGGCAAGCATCATCCACATGAGAACACAGGAAAGCGTTTTAAGAAAAGGAGACGCAGTGGCACACGTGACTGCAAAAACGTGTAAATGTGTAACACCGGTAACACCGCCCGTGTTTTGTCTACACACTTATGTCCAGTCAGCTGTAAACAGAGGCAAATGGGGGTATTGCTGGAGGGCCCTCAACTGCCCTCGTGTTTGCACAACCCATCAGATACTTGACAGAACACACACCATCAGGCAGGAAATCCCAATAGCCAGGCGATGGGTGGAGTACCACCTTGAAAGATTTGATCAATAAAGTGTAAAGAGAGTGCACATGGTAAAACACTAGTATGAAAAGCATAGAGAAAGGTGGGGAGGTGTGGGGAGCTATGAGGGGCCAGAAGAAAGACCGCAAGAGGAAATCGTTTGCCGTGAGAACTGGCTGGGTGAGACTGGCAGGGTTGAAGTATGTCTGCCTTAACTGCCGAGAACAATCGTGCACACATACCGGGATGGCTGAGTCACCTGCCATGCCTGGACAACCCCCCCCCATCACTTCAGTTCACCACATCACAGGTGAGCTAGTGATGCATGGAGTGCCTGGCAATCTCTGCCTGCTGCACCTGGTGTAAGCTACGGTATGCCAGAGAGACAAGATAAAACACTAGAATTTCACTTACTGGTTTACCGCTGTCCACCCAGGCTGGAATCTGTGCTGACTGAGGATACTTTTCCTTTTCCAGCAGCACCCTGCTTCACATTCATACACTTTCACTTGCAGGAGCTGCCCAACTACAACAGCTACATCTGTTATAAAGATCTTGAGAAATGAAATAATGTATTGTGGAAAAAGGCAGAGATTGTTGGTCTCCTCAGTGTGTGATGTTACCTGGAGGAGCTTCAAATACTTTAGCTGCTAACTTTAGCTCTGGTGGGCTAAACAAGTAATGTTAGCTTGTGTTTTAAAGACAGGTGGTTACAGATTTTATTTGGGCATAATGGAGTTAATAAAATGATAAAATGAAACATAAAGTTGAACAAACCCACACCCTATCAAAAGTGTTGACTTGTGATAGAGCGAAGCAATGGAAAATGAAGTGGTCATGCTTGGTCTGCATGTACCGTAATCTCTAGGCTGCTGCTACTGACGAATTCTACTCCTTGAGTGGAGTTTGGGAGTTTGACTTTCCCATGTATGTTATCTAGAGAGACAGATCTTGCAATGGAATGAGCCAGCGATGCATAGTTCAGATCTGTTTGTGCCTGTCAACCTGACAAAAGTCCCCATGATCCTGCAGCTGCAGAAGGTATACACACACACACACACCAAAACTGTCCTCCTTTGCCCTCCTCCAGGTAGACCATGACTAAGATAGCGGCAGTCTTAAGCGAGATACAGGTCAGGTCTAGTCCCAGAACTGACTCAAGTCCTTGAAGGCCTAGAAAAGAGAGCAGGAACAGGATGTCCCAGATATAACAGCGAGAAAGAATGCCTGGAGCGGTGGATTCAAGACGAAGGGGACATTTCCCATGACACAATCCCCACCATTTCCTGGAGCTCTGAGGCTTTGTACACAAACTGGTCCTGTGGAATGCCGAACTGGCAGGTCCGGCAGTGGCCCCGAGGGTTATGGCTGAAACCTCATGTCCAGCAGGGAGACCACTCTGACCCCTGCGTCATCCCATACGTCACCCTGCGCCGAACCGCTGGGAAAATACCCATGTATAAAATATGAAGCCCTGTTCCTCTCCTATGACAGGACCTGGGTGACCCTTGACCTTACCCTGGAGTGGAAATTTGGCCAGACGCCTCCCATGGGCCCAGTGCACAGTTCATAATGTTCTTTCACTAGAAATATTGATGATTATCTTTTCTTTCCCCCTTGGCCTTGTTGTGACACTGTGCAATGAATTATGTTCTTGCAGTTTTCCCGTTCATATTACTGCTGGGAAAGACTACATTTCTTTAACTTGTATATACATGTGTAAAATAAAAGCATGAGGTAGAAGCAGATAATCACTTTAGACAGTTTACTATGTTTTGCTCAAAAAGTGGTTTCAGGAAATTCTATTATGAAAATTAAAAAATTGAAAATGTGCTGATTCTGCCTCGGTGTGTGTGTGTGTGTGTGTGTGTGTGTGTGTGTGTGTGCATATTCAGAACCATTCATACTTTCCACACCACCTCTCTTATTTCGGCCATGATGACTTTACCAGAGAGGAGCAAACGCTGCTCTCTCTATGTTAGCTTGTGAAAAATGCACAGTACATTTCTCAGGCTCTCTCTTTACCCTTTACTGCTGTAAACTCGCCGTCCTCTCCATGGCAGCTGAAATGGAACGGTTTCTCCGCTCCACATCTCTCATCTGTTGGTGGTTTATACGCCGGCATATAAAGTTATAGCTTCTTGGTTTTGGGGTTTTATCATCCCGGATTAAAATTCTCAAAGGAGGGAATTCTTTGGATCCCTCACCCCAATCCCAGTTGCCCCGTAGGCTGGATGGGTTTCACAGAGCTGGGGATGCCTTCTATTTTTACCACACATCCCAGCAACATACTGTAGGAGCTCTGCATCCACACTGCCACACATAGAAACACAAAACCTCTCTCAAATGTTGTCATTTTACCGTGGTAACATACATTTGTATTAGGCTATGAGCACAGAGAGCTACCATACATGCATGCTTGCAATAGTGAAATAGGAGAAAATATGTAATATCTGAACCAGAGACACCAGATATCAATATGATGTCATCATATGTTGTAAGTAATAGAATTGGGACAGACATACAGCCATGTGAGAGTTGAGGCGAGAGGTCACAGACACTGGAGGCAACCCTATCCTGTCAGATAGACACATTAATTATAGTAAAACAAAAATCTATCTGGTCTAGACCATTGCAATATATTTAACAATTAGCAGTTGAGCAGTTGAGAATGATAACTTGCAACATCGACAGTGGTCGATATCTCTCAAAGTAGGGTTATGCACCTCTCTAAAATGTGTCAGATACAAGCATTTCCTATATCTCTTGTCATAAACTAACTAGAGATATCAAGGGAATGGTGTTAGATGTTTGACATATCTTTCAGACCTGCTGCAGCTCAGCATCAATGCAACCCTTCCACCACACAGTAAATGGCTGTTGTTATGCTTGAACTTGTGTTCACTGGTGCTATCTGCCAGCGCGTTCATTGTTTAGGGAAAGGTTTTGCTCCAGATATGATCGCACTAGCATGTATCTTGTTTGCTAACAGACAAACCAACCTTGGCTGGTCCTATCAGGCGATCACAAGAGTGACAGACATCCACACTATCGCCCTTATTTTTGTGGCGAAAAGGAGGAACTGAAGAACTGACTTGGTCTCTTGAGGTTTAGAGACTGGGCTTTGGTTGTTGTTAAAGTTGAAAGGAGGAGCTTGTTGTGTGAATCTTTATGGCACTACAAATATCGAACTACAGGGCTGATCATGATATTGAATTATCTGATTCAACTATATACACAGAACTACATGACCTGCACTATATTTTGTCCTGTCATCTATTGCTCGCCCAGCCGTCCTGGTGGGAGGCACCTCTTTGAATTGCCCTTGCCCAGGTTTCTTCCATTTTTTCTCCTCTAGGGTTTTTCTGGGAGTTTTTCCTCGTCTTCATAGAGGCCTTAGGCTGTTGGTGCCAGGTTAGGCTACCTTAGACAGATTATGTATACTTGCTATATCCTCCAGTCTGTTAAGTCATTTCAGTCTTCTACCTATGTGCCTTTGATCTGATTGTATCCTGTAACATCTTATTTTTCATGAGTGATTGTCAGCTGACCTAGTTAGGTCTGAAAAGTTACCTGAGGCTTTCCTGTAAGGTCGCTACAGCTTTCTATTTCAGCATTATGCATTCTGTTGTCTGCACTCTGCATCAACTGTGTGTCATAATTTGATCGTCTATCAGCCTGACCTAGTTAGGCCTGTAAAGTCCAAGGCTTGTTTGTGATTAAGGGCGATATAAAAATTTCCACTTTAATGAATTTAGTCAAATTAGTCTGATTTGGATGTACTATCAGACATGGCGTGCCATTTCAGTTGCACCACCTTCACCACAACACGTCTTCAGCTCTCTCACTTCTGCTCATCAGTCTCATACGGGACATCCTGTTGCGTGCATCTGCTCCTGTGGTCTCTCTGTGATAATACAAACCTCGTATTGTGTCTGCATCATGCTCTTACTACATGTGTCTTCCCCTGAATAGCACAGTGCAATGTGACTCACTTAGCCCAGTCCTCCGCAGGGCGAACACATGAATGGGCTGACACCAGGGCAGAGTTATTTATCCTTTTCCTACAGCGGCAGCAGACACCTCCTGCTCTGTTTGCAGCATGGTCGCAATCCAGAATCCATGACTCCTCCATCTACACTTCCCCTAGAGCACGAGGAAGGCCTGCTGCCTCATCCACTTACTTTTCTCCCTAAAATACCACAAAGTCTCGCGGCCATACACGTGGGATACCCTTGCTCTCTCCCTGAACAGCTGCAGTATCTTCAGGAGTCGGTTTACTCCTGGTGCTGTGGGGCAGTCTTGTTCAGGAGGTGTTCAGAAGGCTTTTCCAGACCACAGTGCCCCTCTATTCTACCTGCTTATGGAAAACACTGGGCCACAGGGGTACTGTAGGTCACGTGGTGCAGGATGCTATCCAACTGTACTAGCCCATTCACCATAGACCATACCATGCTGTCAGATTAGGTTCAGAGAAGCCCAGAGGACAAAGTGCAGCCCAGGCTTTGTTTGTGTATGTGTGTGTGAGAGAGGAGGCAGAAAGCTCAACAAGGAATGTAATGAGTATACCAGAGAAAGGTGTTCTACCATCAGTTACTTTTTACTCAGGCTTACGTAATCAGCGCATTGTAGCTACAGAAATAGGGATGGACTTCACCACCGCTCCTACAATAACCTCACCAACCATGCAACGTGCAACACATGCAACAAGCCCAAAAAAGTCACTGACTTTATAAGGTTATGGCAAGCTATACACTATGTGTTAGACTGAAGTCAGTCGTGTTTGGAGTAAATCAGTTCCACATTACTTTTAATGGCGCTTGAGAACTGACTGTTTGAAAGTGGTTCAAGGACCGCTTTTATCTGTCCCACAGACCCTGGGACAGCAGCCAAGGTGATGCCATCTCAAGGGGAGCGCAGCAAAATGGCAGGAAACTCCTACTTGGTTTGCTCCCAACAGCAGAAGAATGCCTTTTAAATCAGGCTACGGAAACATTGCAAAAGGATACATGGTCCTTTGATTGGCCAGGCTGGAGGAGAATGCACATGGGATGTTACTGACA
Organism: Monocentris japonica; assembly: GCA_900323365.1. Lineage (NCBI taxonomy): Eukaryota > Metazoa > Chordata > Actinopteri > Trachichthyiformes > Monocentridae > Monocentris > Monocentris japonica. The sequence goes on from OOFE01029452.1 coordinate 19,348, forward strand.
TACGAACACACAGACACAAGAGGCAAGAGAAAGAGACAAAACGGGTGATAGTAAACAGATGGTAAAGACTCAGGTACTGAAAGGGATAAATTTACATGAGGCTTGCACACAATGACCACATCCAACAACAAACACAGGCACTTAATTGCACCTGCAATAGAGCTGACACGACATGTATTATCTGAATAGAAAAAAGCACATTTTTGTGGCTAACAACAAATTGCAGCACAATTTCAGGGTAAGTGACTTATCGTGTTAAAAACAATCTATTTCAATGCCTGAACCAGAAAAAAACTTGAAGTCCTTACAAGTTCAAGCCTGCATGATGATGATGATGCATGATGTTACAATGTGTGATCTATAGGAGGCTAAGTATCACAGCCACACCATAGTATTCATATGAAGGCCATAGCATATAGAAATGTTCACATTCAGACATGAGGTAATGTAACCTCAAGTTAAGTCCTATTTCCTAGAGAAACAGCACCATGCCACATACGTTATGTTCTATGGGTTTAAAAAACTTGACAAAAAAACATAAGTGAGAGATCCAAAACAAAGTCATAATCAGCAGAAAAACAAGCTCTGACAGCTGCATGGATTAGAAACTGAGGTTTCATCGCCACCTAGTGAAAACTGGCTCACATGCACACAGGGAAGTTCCATAATCACGCCACATATTTCACAATCATCACTGCAAACTTGCGTGATGGATTACTTTGCATGGAATAATACAAGCTATTGGCCTTGGGCCCCTAATGTGAATTTCATACTTGAAAATGGGCCAAGTTTCCTCTTTGTTTTCGCTTGATTTGACTAGATTTGATTTGCAGGTTTGCCATTCCTTTGTTCAAAATGTCACAATCCCAAATGTTGAAAAATCAAGTAACATAATGCTGTTTGGATATTTTTGTACTCCAAAATGACCAGACTGCATCATTTAGACATTAAAAGGTCTCTTTTGCCTGCCCAGAGATGGTTGACTGATTGAGTCCCCTGCCTCTGGAACCACTCGAGTGCCCCTAGAATCAAACCCCTCCAGACCTTTCCCTCCTGTTTCTCCCTCTCCACTCTCCCGCTGTTTAAATAAAGAATAAAAGTCACTATTGCCTGTTGATGGTCTATCTACTGCGCTGTATGAGCTTTAATCAAAAATGCAAGAATTTAATGGCATCAGCAAATTGCAAGACCCTTGCCTGAAATAGCAATTTCCTTCAACTCAAGCCTGTGAAAAGTCTGTAAGGTCTCCAGATCCAGACATCATCCGAGAACAAAAGACAGTTAAAGTATTTCCCTCCTCCATTCTTTAAACCAGAGGCCACTGTATTCCTCTCTGGCTACTCTCAGCCTCATTGTCTTTGTCAGAGGTCAGTGTTGTGGTTCTGGTCATAGTGCAGTAGGGGACTAAACCATAGATGTTTTGCTGCCATCTGGTGCTCGAGTTTATAGGATACAAAGGAATATGGAGTGTACCCAATATACACACCTTCCCAATTGCCACTACACCACCACTGACTCAGAGTAGTAGCAGAGCAGAAACAACCCAAGTAGTTGTGGCTTCAGCTGTTCCCACAAAGCTGCCTCAGAGGACACAATCAAAGTGTACTGAGAAGGACGGCAGGTTCAAGGTGCTGCCATGGCCATAATACTTATTGTTATAGCACAGGAGGACAAACCATTGGCTGGGAATAGGGGAGAATGTTTAGATTCAAGTGGCCTTGTGATAGTGAAGGAAGTGAAAACATAAGAATGAGAAGAGGAGGGTTTTTTCCCATGTCATCATCTCATCCCCTAGCTTGTTTGGAGGTGTCCTCATCTTGTCCCCGCTACTCTCTGGGCAGTAGAGAAGTGGTACGCCGGTGACCCAGGCTCCATGGATCAGAAGGTGGTGCTGATCACAGGTTGCTCCTCAGGGATTGGCCTCAGCCTGGCCGTCCGGCTAGCTTCTGACCCGGACAAAACATACAAAGGTAACCAGAGCTGACAATATGATCAACCCATCATAGTAACCAGTTTGACTTCCTTTTATCCCTATAGTGCAAAAGAAAAAAATGTCTCCCCCAAGATGCCTTGTATAAATGTTTAAAATGTTACTGTCTGCTGTATGATTGTGCTGCTGTCTGACAAAGCAATTGAGAGCATTGTGAAAACCATTTATTATTGCTTATTTGCACTTGTGCCAAAGTTAAATGCACTCCTTTTTTCCCCAAATCCCTGTACACATTTTACTGTAACCCTCGCAAAAAAATGTTGCTAAGTGCTGCTATCTGTTTAGTCTATGCCACTATGAGGAACCTGGCCAAAAAGGAGCGTCTTCTGGAGTGTGTGAAAGGCTTGCACAGGGACACTCTGGACATCCTGCAAATGGACGTGACTGACCAGCAGTCCATCCTGGGTGCCAGGGACAGGGTTGTGGAGAAGCGAGTGGACATCCTGGGTATGTTATGGTTTTCATTCTCTTCCGTGTCAGTGTATTGGGCATGTAAATCATGTGGGTTGTGATCATACACTCTCTCTTCTCAGTGTGTAATGCTGGTGTGGGGTTGATGGGACCACTGGAGGTCCAGTCCCTGAACATTATGAGGCAGATTCTGGATGTCAACCTCCTGGGTACCATCCAGACCATCCAGGCCTTCCTTCCAGGGATGAAGGCTCAGGGCCACGGCCGCATTCTGGTCACCGGCAGTATCGGAGGGCTTCACGGTGAGACAGGGAGACATTTAAGTGATGGTTGAAGAGTGTCATTGTATTTCAACTGTTCACTTCTTATAATAATGTGATGTAAATGATATTGCCAAAATAATGCCTTATCGCCTTCCAGGTCTCCCCTTTAATGAGGTGTACTGCGCCAGTAAATTTGCAATAGAGGGAGCATGTGAGAGTATGGCCATCCTGCTGCACCACTTCAATATCCAGTGAGTTTCAAAGTTTGGTCCAGCATCACGTGTCTTTAGTTCAGAGGCCTTGGTTTTATCTGTTGCTGCCTTCACGTGCTCCTCATAAGGTCCGACGAGATCAGAATTTGTAAATCCGTATTGTCACGCATTCAAGTGCTTTTGACTGGAAATAATAACAAAAAGGTCCCCATAACCAAAGTAGTTTTTTTCTGGCGGCTGATGTTTTGTTTTAAGTATCAAGCGACACCAGTGGTGGAAAATCCAGGTTCAGGAAGTAAAAGCACCTGCCAGAGTTTTATTTATTTTTTTTTTTTATTTTCTATTTAGTTCCATTCTACAGCATGGGGAGGGACTAGTAATTGCGATCGCCTGATTAAGAGCACAGGTGGGGAAAACTCCTGGCAGGACTTTTACTTTCTGAACTCGGAGTTTCAGTTTATACAAAATGTTAACATAGAAACATCTAACAATAGTAGTTATTTACATTGGATGCCGCACAATGATATATAGTAATAAATTACATCATAGTTACCTGTTACTGACATGGCTTACATGTCCGCTAAACATCACATCTCGACAACTCGGGTCAAGCAAATTCCCGCTTTCCCAGTCGTAGTTACCACTTTGTTGGGTCACTCAACTCGTAATTACAGTATTTCCCACAGCACTTGAAGGCAGGGTATGATTAGATGTGGTGGAGCAAAGCATATTGACTCCATCCCCCATCATGCAGCGTGAGTCTCATTGAGTGCGGCCCAGTCAACACTGACTTCCTGGACAACCTGCAGAAGGCGGAGCCTGGGGATGCGTCTCTCCAACAGGTCGACGCCCACACACTCAGCCTCTATGAAAGATACCTGCAGCACTGTGGGACTGTTTTCCAGAACGCAGCGCAGGACACTGAAGTCATTGTAAAGGTAGGCTGTGTGGGAAGTCTACAATAGTATGTGTGTTAATTGTGCTGGTGAGAGCCAGCAATATGTCAATATGGGTTATGAAGGCTGATGCAGATACCGATAATGTTGGATTGAAGAAAATGTTGTGCCGCCATTCAATATCTTTAGGATGGATGTTCATGTCCAAAAAAATCCCCAAATTAAATCCCCAGCCTCTGAAACAGCATTTAGACCACCATGGGACACTAAAACTCCCCATCGAAAGCCAGACTAATGAAATTGTTTTAGGTATGTCAGTAGCTCCTTAAGGCAGGGTGAGGCAGGTTTTACACACTGCCACTCCTGAAGCTGTTGAATAAAACACTCCCACACCACAATACAATTATTTATCTGGTCTGCTATTTGGAACAAAAAATAATAGTAATAAAATGATATTCACTAGCTGTGGTCAGGGAGGGATATGGACGACACTGCCTGGCCGATATCAGATTTTTGATAAAAGGCCGATAGCCACCTGTTATATTGGTAAACTGATATATCGGTCTAACCCTAGCTTGAACTCCCCCTTTTAAATGAATGCTGATAGACTGCACAACTCCACATTTAGCTCTATGCACAATGACAGCGGTTATTTATGGAATCAGCGCGTTAAAAAACTATGCTCTGTTTGTTTGTCTGTCTGTTTGTCTGTAAGGTGTTCCTAGGTGCCATCCAGTCATCCAGCCCTGCATTCAGATACTACACCAACGGCGCCGTGCCGCCTCTCACCACGCTGAAGCTCACTGCACCAGATGGCTCACAGTACATCAGCGCCATGAGCAAACTAATCTTCTCATCTAACAGCGCAGAGGAGCCATAACAGTCACAGGCCATAAATCACACACATTGCATGCTTTGCTTTCATTCCAACTCGCTACTTCACATACAAACTTTGTGCTTGATTTTTATATGCAGTGGTTAACATTGTCTGACATCTCTATTGCTGTTAGAGTTTGTAGAGGCAGATGTGATTTTAAAATGTTTTCATCTTCATTTTGTTTCAATTCCTGGAATAACGTTTACATACTGTGACTGTGTACTCTTGCTCAGCTGGGAAGGAGTTCACTGTTTTGTGAGAAGGTTCACAGGAGGGAGTGGCTTTGAGCTCTGCTTCTATTTTGGCTTGTCTCTTGGTTGTCCCTTATCACAAAATGAATGACCTTGTGCATTGCAAGCATTTGATAGTGTTCTTTCTGGACGAGGTTTGTACCAAAATTATTTTTTTTAAATGGCTCATGTAATTCTTGATCGAGAACAGCCCAATTATTATTAGTGAACATGAGCAACTTCCTTGCTCCAAAGCAAAACAACAAAGAACTCTCAGCCTGGCGCTGCTCCATTGGCAGTGAATGGAAAACTGACACGTGACTTTGGATGTTTTTCCAAACTTTAGCATTAGAAATCGGAGCACACTGCTTTCTGTAGGAAAGTTCATCGGAGCTGTACATCGGTGTCATTGTACATTGTTCATCATTGATATATAACGATGATATAATGATGATATTTACTATTATAGATGAAATTGTCCCAATTTAGCTGAAATTCAATATTTTCCCCCTCTAAATATGTACAGTTATAAGAAACCAAAACAATAATAAGAGATATTTGGTTGAAAACTGAAGAAACTATAATTAATATTAGTATTATAATAAACTTGTTTGTATTAAACCAGTCAGTTTATTCAATGACCTTTCAACTAGAAATGGACTCAGAAGTGGACTCTGCATTGTCTAATGCTGCATATTGCCACAAAGCATTACAGTAACTATACACACACACGCACACACACAGTCTCTCTCACTAAAGAACATTCTGATCTCAGTTATTCTGGATAACGTTTATGTTGTGGCTTGTAGATCAACTAATCACAGTGCTGTTTCTACCAACTATTCGGACTGAGTGAGAGGTTTAGATCTTGGGATCCTGATGGGATCCTCTTTAATGAACGCCCAAAACGGTCTTTACTGGAGAAGTCTGTATAGTTTAAACGAGCGACCTTATTTATTTTGTCTACCAGGTGACATACTGTATATGTAGACCTGACCCTCAGGTTGTTGACAGGGCGCCTGATATTTTGCAGGATCCATCAATGATTTACACAAAAGAAAAAAAAAGAAGTGAATTTGAAAATGCAGGTTCATTGACCATTTGACAATCCAGTGACATTGATGCAGTGACATCAATCCAGTGACATCGATGCAGTGTCATCAATCCAGTGACATCAATCCAGTGTCATCAATCCAGTGACATCAGTCCAGTGCCATCAATACAGCAACATCAATCCAGTGACATCAATGCAGTGACATCAATCCAGAGTATGCAATACTCCTGTGACAACAAATTAGTGTATAAAAAAGAAAACAAAAATCTCCCACTCGTCACATACCTTTGAAACTTTTCTTTGCATTTTGAATCTGAGGATGGCCCTAGGTTACGAAATGTCTGTAAGATCTGGAATACTTTAAGTAATACTGTTAGAAGGAGCTGAAACTCGGTCACTGAGGACCTTTGAATGATCAAGAATCAAAGACAGAAATAAAGGCCCGATTGAACTGCATCCATCCATGTAAGCTCTGGATCAGGCTGGAGCTTTTATAGCTAAGCCCTTGAGTACATTTATAGGGTACTGAGACAGGTTACGTATCTGATCCATCTCTGATAGGATTAACTGGGGTTCTACAATCCCTCCTTGATCAAGTGCCCTGATTCCAGCCTGAAGATCCTGAAATGGATCTAGAACTACTAGTTCTACTGGCTCTGTTACCACACCACTGTTTCATACAACAGCACTTGGATGCTGAGGCATCTGCCTCTTATAGATATTACAGTCATTTTCATCCAAAGCGACTTACAAAGGTGATAGTTGACTATGTGGGGATCAAACCCACGACCCTGAGAGTCTCATGCTCTATCGACTGAGCTGTCTGGGCCACACTAATATTAGATCAATTTAATCAGTCAGGTAAGTGAACTTGTAGAGAATTCAGCTTTGGGGAGGCTGTCATAAAATGCATGAAAATGTTATTTAGCTTTAAAATCAACCTTTTACTTTAATCTGACTGTTTGCCAAGACATCATCACGTCATTTTAACAGCGTTTATTTGAATGCAGACAGATTCTGCCTTTATCCCCCCAAAATGCCAAAGTTCAGGTTTATCACGTGCGCAGCTTGTGCATCCTGGACTGGTCACATTATTGCCTCATGAACTCAACCACACGTTTAGACTTTTAGACTCTGGCTTCCCAGAAAAACTTCACGAAATCCTGTCAACTGAATGACGAGGTACTGATGTTGCCAGTGAGTTAAAATTACACCTCAATTTCTCGTCTATATGATGTTTCTATTTTCTGAAGACAAATACATGAAAATGCGAGTGTTTTTTGTTCTGCTTATTAAACTCACGCTTAAACAGTTTCTTATGAAAGGAACACAGTTTTTCATGTCCACGACCTCAGACCCTGATTTGATAAAGGTCTCTCTCTACTGTAGGGGCTGTGAGTAAAACATCTGATCACAATGCTAAATTAATATACATCCTCTAATTGTGATAACTAGTGTGGCAGCTCTAACCATGACAAGGGCCCACAAATAGAAACACACTGGGCCACTATCAGGCCACTATCATGGGATTTTATATTATTGTTGATTTAGTGTTGAATGGTGTAGCTGGGGAGATAATAGTGGTGAGAGTGAGACCTAAGATATGATGATAGGAATAGACATTCTTATACATTCTCTAATTCGGAGAATTTCTAGTGAATTAAGTTACAGTGAAATTCAACTATTCTTCATTTTTGGTGATTTGGGAGTTACTTGTCATGTTTGAACTTCATCAACCTCCTTCTTTGATTGGTCACAGCCCATAGCCCCTCCTCAACGTTTCCGCGTGCGTCACCAGCATCCCTTATTAGGCAGGTGGCGCAGCTTATCAGTTACACTCAGTCAGAACAAAGCCGGGCTGCTGCTGGGGAAACACCGCGTCTCTTTAAAACTCTACTATTAGTTCACTGTAACTTTCACCATGGCCAACAAAGCTACACCT